>CAKNYM010045280.1:0-72897 GCA_932195095.1 Andricus curvator
CCGGGACGAAACATAGAAAATCTAACTTTAATTTACTTGCAAATAGATATCTTTTTAAAAATTAATTGTAGAACACAAAACAAAAAAATTATCGATCCTAATGCCAATAAAAAAATCTTCTTTACAATTATAATAATTGGGTCAATTAAAAACGACATCTTTCGAAAAAAACAGCAAAGATGTCATCTAATTAATTGTTTAGTATTGGGAAATAATTCTATTCTTAACATTTTTCTACCACACTATAATTTGTAAACTTTTTTACATTTTCAAAGAGATAAGAAGAATGAAATTACGGGCAAAAACTTATTTCGAAGAATTCGAAAAAAATGTAGAAGCTTTTTAATAATTTTGAAAGATTTGAGATTATTTTTTTTTCAAGATTTTTCGGAAAATTTTAAATGGTTTCGGTTTTATTTTAAAAGAATAATTTTAAGTTTGGAATATTTCAAAATGTGTGGAAAAAGAATATGGAAGACTTCAAGACAATTTTTATTTTTCAGGACTTAAACAATTTTCAGGTGAACTGAATTTGGCAGGGTGTCAAGAGAATGAAAAAAATGTTCTTAAGATTCATGGAAAAGTTTCAAATGATTTTTTAAATCAATTCTAAGAGAAAATTGAAAAACATTACAAAATATTTTAAATTATTTCCTAAAATTTTTAAAAAGAGTGTAAAAGATTGTAAAGAAAAATTTTGCAATTTTGCCATATTAGATCAATATAGAAAAAATCTGAGTAAGTTTAAGAGATATTTAGAAGTTTTGAAACGATACAAAAAGAATTAAAACTTATGAAGATATTTTAAAAATGTTGTAAGGTTTAAAGAAAATGACAAAAAATTATTAGGTTTCTAAGAAAAATTAAAATGATTCTTTATTTTGAAAAATTAATTTAAAGAGAATATTTAAAAAGATTTCAAAACATTTCAAGAGATTTATAAAATTGTCAAAGAAGAATTTGAAAGATTTTAAGACAATTCTTTTTAATTTTGCAGAATTTAAAAAAATTCAGAAAAAATATGAATAATTTTAAAAGACTAGAAGATTTAGAAATTCGGAAATGATAAAAAAAAAAAAATTTCTTAAGATTATTGGGACAATTCTAAATGATTTTTTATTTTGAAAAAAAAACTTTTAAAAAATTTGAAAAAGATTTCAAAACATTTCAAACCATATCCTAAAATTTCGAAAAATAGTGTAGAATATTTTAAAGCAAAATATTTCAATTTGGTAAGCTTAAACAGAAAAAAATTGACTAAATTCAAGAAATATTTATAAGATTTGAAGAGATACAAAAAGAATTTTAAACTTTTAAAGATTTTACAAAATGTAGATTTTTAAAGATTTTAAACAAAAACTTTAGAAGCTTTAAAAGAATTTTGAAAGGTTTCAAGAGGATAAACAAATTTTCTTAAAATCTCTGGGAAAATTTCGAAGATTTTAAGGCAATTTATTTGTATTGTATTTTATTACTCTCCCTTTTACGGGTTTGAGGGCTCCGTTCCCTTTACATATTTTACAATTTCACTTAACCACTATGCCTTATGCTTATCTTAATCTATAATCGCTTCGCCTTTTTTTTTATTATTTACAAGTTCTTAACTATTATCTTACTAGCTAATAACTATTATCTAGCAAATGCGCGAGACCTTCCAGGGCTTCCGTTTCCTCTTACCATTACTCTTCAAGCTTTTTTAAAAAACACGCAACACTAATTTTCCATATCCATGTTTGAATTTTGATTTTCTCCCCTCCCATGCATTCTCTCTTCCCTTCTCTCTTCCAAGCTCTTAATCCACTTTTCCCCTTGTCCACAACCGCTCAGTATCCACCTAACTTTATCTACCACGCTCTTTCCCCCTTCCTCTTCCCCTGTACATCTCTCTAACACGTGCTCCCAAGATTCCCTTTCATACCCATATACCCTACACACTTTCATTTCTTCACTCATCAAATATTTACACTCATTCATACCTTCTCCCATTCTGAAACGTATAATCCTGGACCACCTGCACTCCTTTTTCAACTTCCCTAGATATTCTGGGACCCCTTCCATCTTGATGAATCTATACCATTTATTATATTTGAACTCCATAATCTTTTCCCACCTTTCCTCTTCCTGCTTCTTACTCATTTCCCCCTCTACTATCTGCCACTCCCTCCCTTCGTCACACATTCTCCATTCTCTTCTAACTTTCCATCTCTCCTCCTCCCATCTTGAAAGTCATGTGTTTCCTCTCCTCTCTCTATCTAATATTTCCTTCAGGCAGGCTTGTGCAACTTTGCTACCCTTACCACTTTTAAGTTTCTCTTCAAAATTCCATACCCTTTTCCTCTGCCTTATCACCAATTTCTCTCTCCCTGTTTCTTCTCTCAACATATAACCTGGGCAGTTCCAGCTCACTCCCATAACCCATCTCAGAAATCTCTCTTGCATGTTTTCTACTTTTTTGTATTCCTTCCATCCCCACATCTCCACTCCATAACACATCACAGACCATACCAGTGAATCAAACAGCCATACTCTCATCTTCCAGTCCTCTTTGAATCTTCGTTTTCCAATCCCCCACACTTGACCCATCACCTTACTCGCGCTTTCGATCCTTTTTTTCACTTGCAGCTCACTTTCACCTCCCGCTTCGAACCAGAATCCTAAATAACAAAATTCTTCTACCATTTCCACCGTTTCTCCATTTATCTTCCATCCATACTTTACTTCATTCTTTCTCTTCCTGAAACATACTATCTTTGTCTTCGTCACATTTATTGTCAAGTCTTTCTCTCTCACGTACTCTTCGAATCCTTTAATTAGCAAGTTCATTCCACTTTCATTCTCTGCCAGAAGCACCACATCGTCCGCGTACGCTAACGAGTATATTCTCCTATTTCCTAGAACAATACCCCCTTTACCTATCCTTTCCACTTTCTCTTCTAGGTCTGCTAACAATATGCTAAACAACAACGGGCTTAGCGGGCACCCTTGCCTAAGACCCCTCCCTGTCCAGAACTCCTCTCCTTTCTGTTCCCCGATCCTCACCCTTGTCTTTGTCTCCGTAAAGACCTCTTTGATCCTCTCAATCAGCTCTTCGTCCACCTCCCTTTCTTTCATTGCCTTCCACAAAACTTTCCTATTCACCGAGTCGAAAGCTGCTTTAAAATCTACAAAGAGTGCGACCAGTTTTCCTTTTTTCTCTCCCAGGTTCCTGTTGACTAAATAATTTAGTACGAAAATGTTATCCACTGTGCCCACCCCCTTCATGAATCCTGTTTGATTGTGTGGAATACTTCCTTTTTCATCTACCTGTTCTTCTAATCTCTTCCTAAGCACCTCCGCGTAAATCTTATACGTTACTGGCATGAGAGTGATTCCTCTATAATCTTCGACTTTTTTCCCCCCTCCTTTCTTTAATAAAGGAACTACCAAACCTGTTTTCCACTCCTTCGGCCATCCTTCCCCTCTCCATACTCTATTACATACTTCCCAAATCTCTTCTCTAAACCTCCTTCCGCCAAATTTCAACGCTTCATTCTCCATCCCATCCTCTCCTGTCGTAAGGCAATTTATTTATATTTTTAATAATTTTTCAAAATTAAAAGAAAAATTCGAGCCAGTTAAAAATATTTTAAAGAATTTAAGAGGTTTTGAATAGATTGAAAATATTTTAAAACTTATAAAAATTTCCGAAAATTTATCAAATAGTTTTTGATTTCTTCCAAACTTCTAAAAGTCCTAAATATCTGTTAAAAAGACTCGAATTTTTCCTAATATTTTTTGAGATCCTGTAAAATAAAAAAATGTCTTTAAAATCTTCTAGATTCTTTTTTGACACATCTGAAATATTCACAAATCTTTTTTAATTTTCTCAAGAATCTTATAAAAATTATATTTATATAAATTTAAAAACAACTGATAATACTTCTTTTCTTGTCAGTAATTTCAATATTTGTATGACTAAAAAAAAATATTTGAAAAGCATTCAGTGTTACATCAAAAAATGTTACTTAACGGGGGCGAGCCGCCGCCCCCGCCCCGAATGACATTTCCCGGTATGTCCCATGGGGGGGAGGTAGAAAATAACGTTACGTAATATGTGAAGGCTCCCTTATGCAAATATGTATTTCTATATCAAATATTTATTTAAAATATTGAGAGATATAGCACTGATAAAAATTTAAACACGTTTTTGAAAGAAAACGATTTATAAAAATAAGCCTAATAGTTTAATGAAATAGCAGAATGTTATTTTATTCATTTCCATTCGAAGTTTCTAAATTTTTAATGAAATCGTTTTAAAAATGAAACATTCTAAAAACTAAATATGTATTAAATACGAAATTTATTTTCATTTTATTGAAATCAATTTTCAAATTTTTAACATAAAATATTTAAAAAATTACATTTGATTAACAATTAACACGTGATTCATTTATTTAAATTAGTTGAAACGATTTGCTTTGAAACACAAAGGATACAATTAAATGTTTATATTTGATAAATAGTATTTTTTCATATTTTTAATTTTCCCGCCCTAATGTTTGAAACTTTGGAAACTTTGAAACGTTTCCAAAGTGTCATGAAACTTTTCATTTGATCAAAGTTTCATGAAACTTTACAACCCTAAAATCTGATGAAAAAAAGTTTCCAAAACCTCCATAAAAAAGTTAATTTGGATAACTTTTGTAGAAGTTATGGTGAATTGAGTATCAGCGTGCGCGGTAAAAGGTTGAACATTCGAGCCCCTGTATGCTGACAACCCGTCGTACTAGAGACGTTCTCTTAGGCCTTATGGGAATTAAAAGAGGTTCACTAGGACAATAATTTCGCGGACTTTCAAGAAAATCGGAGAGAAAAAGTTTTTAGGCGGGTACACTTGACGAATGTTGCCCCATATAAGGGCAGAAAGAATCATAAGTCCCAGCGTAATGCGTGCGATTTATAGATATAAAAGAATTAAGATAGGTTTATGTATGCGTATAGGTATTAATATAGGATTAGTAAACAAACCACACTGTAGCCAGCGAGCGACGTCCAAGCATACACAAATATATATATATATATATATATATATATATATATATATATATATATATTCGGTTCGATTACGGTTTCGATTCCTTTGGAATAGAACCGAAGGGCCTATGACAAAGCCACCGAACGCGTCCTCGGGTTGCGGATAGAGGGTTCCTGTACCAAGGGTTTCTGCTGAATATGGTTACAATAATTAATAAGCAGTCGCGGACAATTGTCCAGGGATGGTCCCGAAGGAATAACTCCTAAGCGGAGGCGTAACAACCGTGCCGAAAGCTGAATGGCACCTGGGTTAGGTGTCTCAAACGGTGACTCTGGGATACCGGGCGACCTCTCAGAGTATGCAGCCTTATCCTTGCACGCGGGGCTCTACAAGGATGGACTAACCCTTTCCCTAGCTGCTCGTGGGAACAACAATGAAACCACCAAAACACCAAAATGTTGTAGATGCGGTTCAAGACAATCGAACGCGCAGAGCACCCGACAATGGGTCGGCAAACAATGCCGATCAGCCTAGAGTTCGGGGTGCTGAAAATAATTTAGAAGGAAACACGACGACGAACCGGCGAAATGCCCAAATTGAGTGGACGGATCGACTCAGGGATGACGTGCTAGACTGCTACGATGCCAGCATTATCCCTGTTCGCGGAGGCTTTATGGCGCGTATGCACACTCTGTGGTGCCAGATATCTCGCAAGAGTCCGACCTCTGGACCATCAATTGCTCAGTGTATGGTGCTGCGAGAACTTTGGCTGATTCAAATCGAAGGCTGAAACCGACGATGGATCAAAAGACCAAAAGACGCTTGCATCAACTGAACAAGAAGATTGGATGGGCAAGACAGAATGCGTCCCGTGTTCAATGTGTGATTATCTACATAACATCTGGTAGACCGTTTACGGAAAGGGTTCGAAAGTTCGCCCAAGAACTAAGGATCTTGAATCACACACTAAACAAGTCAAAGCTGCTGACAATCAAGCAGCATATTGTTGACAAAATACGGCTGTTATCTGACGCAAGGAGGAGAATACAGAAGAGGGAGAGATGGATGAGGGAGAATCAACAGTTTCTCGCTGACCCATCGCGCCTCTTCAGCGATCTACCTGTTTCTGTCAAAAATCCACCCAAGCCCAAGGAGGTAGAGACTTTTTGGAGAGAGGTGTACAAGATCCCGAAAACACTAAAGTTGAAAGAAGATACTGAAAATATCATCCGCTTCAAGGAGTTTTGCGACAACCTCATAAAATCTGAGGAGGAATGTCCATCAATCACTGCCGAAGAGGTGAAAAAAGCACTTAGAGGCACTAAGAACTTTTCCGCTGCTGGACTAGATTGTATCAAGAACTTTTGGTGGAAGAAGTTTACTTTTACACACCAACATTTGGCCCGCATATTCACCTCATATTTAAAGTCGGAGACGCCCATTCCGCAGTGGCTGGTGTTAGGACGCACTATACTCCTGCCAAAAAAAGGCAACTTGTCCAACCCAGAGAATTACAGGCCAATAACTTGTTTGAACACGCTGTATAAGATCTTTACAGCTGTCCTCAACAACAGGATTGTTCGACGAATTGAGCCTGTATGGCGAGAGATGTACGAAGAACGTGGCTCGAAAAAAGGTGTAGCAGGCTGTCGAGAGAACCTGCTAATTGACAGTTGTGCCTGTAAAGACGCTGCAGCCCATCAGCGCGTCCTGTATATGGCCTGGATTGACTATCGGAAAGCTTTCGATTCAACCTCTCATAGACTTATCATCTGTCTGTTGGAAAGCTTGAAGGTACATCCACACATAGTGAGATGCATAGAGAGATTGATGCCTCTTTGGAAAACTAGATTTACTATCTCATCTAGAAATTATCGTGTGACAACGAACAACGTCACCTTCCAGAGGGCCTTCTTTCAAGGTGATACCATGAGCCCTTTGCTTTTTTGCATCACACTTTTGCCTCTATCTCTCGTACTACGAAATTCTCCTGGATACCTCTGTGGTGACACTAATCAGCGCGAGCATAAGGTCACTCATGTATTTTATATGGATGACCTGAAGATCTATGCCTCTGGTAGAAGCAAACTTCAAACTGCTATAAGTATTGTCAAGAACTACACAGGAGAGATTGGGATGGACTTTGGCTTGGACAAGTGTGCCAAAATTTATCTGAAGAAAGGAAAGATTACTGGCGTTCCCAAGGACCCTGAGCTTGTGGATATAAGTGTTATCAGACATCTTAATACTGGAGAGACCTATACATACCTGGGCGTGCCTCAAAACCGCATTCAGGACGTAACATCAGTAAATCCGAAGCAGATACAAGCATCTTCTTCGACAGATTTGGTCTTCCAATCTGTCGGCGTTGAACAAGGTATCTGCGACTATCATGCTTGCCGTCCCGGTTCTACTCTACTCGTTTAGGGTAGTTCAATGGACGAAGAACGAGCTTAAGGCCCATGATGTCATTACACGTAAGATCATGCATATGCATAAAAGCTTGCATATCAATTCGTCAGTTCCGCAATTATATATTTCACGCCGTCAAGGCGGACGCGGACTTCTGAATCTCCAGTGTCTTCATAACCGGATTGTTCTAAGTACAGCTTACATCGTTGCGACTGGCAGAGATCCTCTCCTAAAGATGGTCAGGAACCACGAGATGATTGGCGAAGGAGCGTTCCTTTACAAAGCCGCGGAGCAAGCGGCCGAGACCCTTGGCCTGAATTTTAACATCAGAAGTGAGGAAAGTGCATTACTTCATCTAGATGCTTTACTTCTAAAAACCAAAGTGAAGAAAGCAGAGGTTTAAAATTTTCACCAAGAGCTACTCGACAAGAAAATGCACAGAAACTTTCACAGAAATGTAGAAAAACAGTCCTTGTCGAAGGAGCAAACTTTTGCTTTCCTCAAATCATCAGGGCTTAATTCAGGTACAGAGGGTTTTATTTTTGCATGCCAGGACGGTGTCATTTCCACCTTAGCATACGGTGAGCGCATTTTATGTCAAGAAGTTCCCAGTGATAGGTGCAGAGCGTGTCATGCACACGCTGAGTACCTAGAACACATACTATCAGGGTGTCCGACCCACGCGGGAACGACGTATATCTATAGACATAATGCGGCCCTAAGAGTGCTTTATTACCATCTTTGTCGCTCTTAAGGTGTTGGCCGCGACCCTGCCCTGCCGAACGCTCCAAAGGAGATAGAGTCGATTATCCGAAACGATAAGTGCCAAATTTTCTGGAACTACGATTTTCGGGCAGCAGTCTCCGTTGCGCACTCGAGGCCTGACATTGTTCTCCAAGACTTCGAGAAACGAACTATATTCGTGATCGAATTCTCGGCTCCGTCCGAATACAACATCACTGCAAAGGAGAAAGAAAAAGAGGAGAGGTATCAAGACCTTAAAAGAGAGCTACAACGACTGTACCCAAAATATTCGGTACAAGTAATTGTCCTTGTGATAGGTGCTCTCGGAGGTGCGAAACTATCACTGGTTCGTAACCTTAAAGCCATACCCGCGTGCCAAAAATATGCCAAGGCACTTGCGAGATGGATGCAGAAAGCTGTCATCCTTGGTTCGCTTCGTGTCCTCAAGACACGCGAGGGTTTCGCCGGCCTGTCGTTGTGATTTTGTCGTTGCCAATGACCACCCATCTCACGGTTGTGAGACGTGGCCATAGGTGTGATTTACCGCGTTGCTACTAGGGGCTATTGACATTTTGTTGGATGGCAGTTGCTCTTAGTGGGACCCTGCGGTGGTTGTTTAACTTTTTTTTAAAATTATATATATATATATATATATATATATATATATATATATATATATATCTTCAACTGGAATAGTTGAATTTTATACCAAAAAGGTACAAAAAATTTACACCAAATATTTCAATTTTTAAATAAAAAAGATCAATTATCAATCAAACAGTTAAATTTTCGTCCAAAAAAGGTACATTTTTAACCAAAAATAGAATAGTTAAATCTTCTGTTTAAAAAAACTAATTTCTAACAAAAAATGGATTTTCAACAAAATAGTTAAATTTTCAACTGGAATAGTTAAATTTTCAGTTACAAAAATTGATTTTCAACTAGGTCGTTAAATTTTCAATCAGAGATGAATTTTCAATTAAAATGATGAATCTTCAATGAAAAGAATTAATTTTTAACAAAACAGTTACACTTTTAACGAAGGAGTTAAATTTTCAACTAAAAAATTTGAATTCTTAACGAACAATGTAATATAATTTAAATTTCAACCAAAAAAGATAAATTTTCAAGAATAGTTGAGTTTTCAATTAAAAAATACTTTTCAGTCAACAGAGAAAACAATTTTGAAACAAACTGTTGAATTTTCAAGAAAAATATGAATTTTCAACCAAGAAGATTAATTTTCTACCAAAAAGGACGAATATTCAATAAAATACAGGAAGTTATTATTAAGTACAATAAAAGAAAAAAAAACGAAAAGGGTACTTACCTAATATTTTATTTACACTTCACTTTGACCAAGTTTCTTAAGTTTTTACTTCATCCTTCATGGTTTTTTCTTCTTTTTCATTCACCTAAATAAAAATTAATTTCCTATAACAAACAGTTTTCTGCAGAAATAAAATATAATTCACTTCGTTCACGAAAACTACCCTTTATAGGTTACCCTGCAAGAAACGTAAAATTGAAAAGTATTGTTTCGCATTCACGATTTGTTTCCGTGAAGTCTGTTATCTGTCAGTTTCGCATTGGAGGCTAGCCGAAAACGTTTAAATGCGATACTTCTTATATAACATTAAATTCCTGAATGCGTTTGAATACGAAAGATAAAATTTTTTGCATGCAATGCTTTTTAATGCGAGACTTCACATTCGTTTTAATGCTTTCTAATGCGACCGAATGAGAGAAAATTTCAGAGCGAAATGAAAACTTTTTAAATCGAGAGTTCGCATTACTTTGAATCCTTTTGAAAGCAAAAGAATGAGACACATTTTTTGAGCGAGGTAAAAACTTTTCAATGCGAAAGTTTGCATATGTTTAAATACTTTTGAATGCGATAGAATGAGGTGAAATTTGTTATCGAGTGAAAACTTTTTAATGCGAGAGTTCGTACTGGTTTGAATACTTTTCAATACGAATTAATGATGGAAATGTTTCGGTTGAGTGAAAACTTTTTAATACGAAAGTTCGCATTAGTTTTAATGATTTTAAATGCGATCGAATGAGAAGAATGTTGTGCGTGAATTGAAAACTTTTTAATGCGAAATGTCGCATTGGTTTAAATTTTGCAAATTACAAAAGTTATTGGAATACTTTTGAATGCGTAACCGCGGATTAAAATTTTATTCAATATTTTATAAAGTGTTTATTTATTTATTAATATTTATATATTTATTTTACATTATTTAAAAAAAGTTTTACAATAAACAGGAACCACTTGATTACTTTTATACTTTTAAATGCAGAAGATCCACAACTGCCATCTCGCATTCGGCGTCTTGAAGTTTAATGCGAACCAATACTTTGTAATGCGAATCATCGACACTGCCGTTTCGCATTCAGCGTGATGAAGGGTAATGCGAACCAGTACGAACTAATACTTTTAAAATCTTTTTTTCGGAACAGAAAACAGAATTGAATCGCATTCAAAATGTCAATATATTTTAATACTTTTCAATACGACGTATTTGCAGGGTAGGTTTGCCAATTTTAACGAAAACTTATTGTATTCAATTTATTTATATCTATGAACGATTGAAATAAAAGTTCATTGTACTATTTAGTTCGATTTAATATAGAAAATAATATAATAAAATAAGCCATATTAATATAAAAAAAAACACATTTATTTGCTGTTCCATAATAGCCCTAGCGAAAGTATCGGATAGGAATTCCTTCCGAACCAGTCCGAAGTCATCCGAATCATTCCGGAATCTGTATCCGAACCAATCCGAGTTAATTCGAACCAATCCGAAAAATTTCTACATTTCCTTTGGTCCAAATCGGTCAAAAATTAAACCGACTCCAGCCGGTTCAATCCGAACTTCCAATCCAAATAAATCCGAACCAAATTTTCAATCCGAATGAATCCGAACTCGGATTGAACTGAAACGATTTTCAATCCGAATGAATTCAATTCAATCCAAACTCGGATTCATTCGGATTGAAAATTCAGTGTATATCAATCCGAGTTTGGATTCATTTGGATTGAAACTTTACTTCGGATTGGTTCAGATTGGTTCGTTTTTGAGTTCGGATTGAGTCGGATTAATTTTTAAACGATTTGGGTCAAACGAAATGTAGAACTTTTTTCGGATTGGTTCGAACTGACTCGGATTGGTTCGGATACATATTCCGGAATGATTCGGATTGGTTCGGAAGGAATTCCTATCCGATACTTTCGCCAGGGAGGGACATGCATTATATGGAACACCGGTACAAGAGTCCAAAAGTTGTTTCATAATAATATGTACATAAAGGTCGTTCCGCTTTATCATAAATATAATAACATTGCTTAGACTAAATTAAACTTTTAATAGGCGTTTCGAATTCAGAAAAGATCAGGAATATATTTTCAAAATGTTTATATCAATTGATATAAACATTTTGTAAATATATTCTGCTATCGTTCAAAAATTAATGAAAATCTCAAAACCTCAAAATTTGTTTCATGATAGGTACCTTTACCTTATTTTAAAGAAAATTCATGTAATATTTTATTGAATGTAAGTACCCTGGCGGACCGGCCGAACGCAGGCGTTACGCTGCAGCGTAACGGTAAAGTAATATGGCATTACAACTACCCAGATAGCACAAAAAATTCCGTGAAGATTTCCTGAAACTTGCAATGTAAGGTTGGGAATATTGCATTGAAGGGTTAGGATAAGGTTCCGTCAATCAAGAAAATGTCCGCTCGTAAGGGAATGTTGCATGGCAACTTTCAGGACAGTTTGGAAGATTTATTTAACTTAATTCGGTGCGCAGTAGTTTTCTATGGGACCTATGGCTGCGCAGTAGTTTTTCTGACGATCCTAGTCCACCCCCAGACACACGTATCATGATTATTTCCCATATTTACAAAAAAAAAGAAAAACCAAAAAATAAATAAAAAATTTAATTATTTTTTGGTTTTTTATTTTTTCAAAAATATGGGAAATAATTATGATATGTGTATCTGGTGGTGTAGTAGGAAGGTTAAAAAACTACTACGCAGCCGTAGGTCCCATATAAAACTACTGCGCATCGAATTAAGCTAAATGAATCTTCCAAACTGTCCTGAAACTTGCCGTGCAACATTCCCTCACAAGCGGACATTTTCTTGATTGACCGAACCTTGCCCTAACCTTTCAAAATGCAATATTCCCACCTTAGAATGCAAGTTTCAGGAAATCTTCACGGAATTTCTTGTGCTATCTGGGTAATAAAAGAAACAAAATAAATATGTAAATTGTTGCAATTATATTAATACGTTAAAATTTACGTTAAATGGTCATGTCGTAATTGCAACAAGTTTATTTTTTAGCGTTAAAAAATATGAAAACGAAGTTGCTGTCATTGAAGTCGGGCCCCTGCATATTGGCAGTTTGCTAACGGCGGCTTCAAGCGGGTTGCCAACATGGACGGGTCCGACTTCAATGACAGCAACTTCGTTTTTTTATTTTTTAACGCTGAAAAATAAACTTATTGCAATTACGACATGACCATTTAACGTAAATTTTAACGTATTATTATAATTGCAACTGTTTACATATTTATTTTGTTTTTTTATTAGTTGTAATGCCATATTACTTTACCATTACTTTACCGTTACGCTGCAGCGTAACGCCTGCGTTCGGCCGGTCCGCCAGGGATACGATGGTATTAATTTATAAAACACGTTGAAATATATATTTAATTCGATTTTTAGGCATTCCATCTCTTTTTAACAGCTGAAAATAGTTAAAAATATTACCTGAGTGCTAAAAAGAGACAGGAATCGTCAAATAAAAGTCAGGACTTCTGACCATTTTCGTTTTCTCGACAGAAATCGGCATGAAAAGTCAGAATTCATGCGAAAATGTTCGAAATCGTCAGAGCTTGGGTTCGAAGGATAATCCTTTTATTAGCGGAGTCCAAGAATAGAATGCCATAAAACCTAATCCCTTTTATATTTCCCAGGTTATTTATATTATCTATTTATTTATGTTTATTTATGCATATTCTCTTTTTACTTAATGTGAATCTAAAAATTTTGTCCATTATATTTATCCTGATTTAAAATTTTTTAGGAAAATTTTTAGGTATTTGAAATCTTCGAAACCCGTAAATTCGGAGTTTCTAACTTTTGAATCTGTACGTGCAATATTGAAAAAAAATTTTTTTTAATTTTAATCCTTCTCGGTTGGCCTACCTGCGGTGCTAGCCTATGATGCTTCGTTAAAAAACACAACAAATAAATTCTAGATATAATTCTTGGTCTTGTCCACTACTATTTTCGTCATATTTTAGTCGAACTAACAGAAAAAAATGTTCTTTGACAAATTTTTAAACATTTTTTTAAGCAAAACTTATTATGTGAATATTGATGATTTTTGGATATTCATATATAAAACTAAAATTATCCTTGTAGGTAAAATAGGTTTCTGCAGGACTAACTATAATATGTATAGTTTATACCGTGAGATACCATGGACGATGGACCCATGGTGGGGCACAATCTGTAAATATTTTGATCCTATACTTCTGAGTAGTTCTGATCAGTCTAGAGTTCAGTGCGCACGTGTTGAAAGTTTCTTCAAAGCAGCGAAGCATCAAAGCATAAAAAGAGGAAAACAAAAAAGCATTTAAAGAAAATCAAGGTAAGATTTTTATGCAAGTTCTATCTGTAATTTGTTAATAAATAAGTCTGTAGTTTATGTGAAACGTATAATCCCATAATGCATAATATCTCGCAATTAAGTAGAACTCAGGGCTTTCTTGATGTATGAAGTTTCCATGCCGAATATACTCGATTTAACGTAGCATCAAAGCGCACAAATGGAAATTTCGTCGCATAATTTCGTATATAGTCATTAGATTGTCAGGGTAAAATCCAGAAATTTGAACGTCATAAAATACTGTCCTTGTCAATGTTTATTCCTTATTGAGTCATGTGTGAACTTTTGAAAATTTCTTTTATCAGCTTATATGTAATATTGAGTCCTTTTCCATCGAATAGAAAAAAATCGGCGAGAATTTCTCCTTTGTCCGTTGGCTCCAGCGCGGAAGTCGCGCTGTTGTGAAAACTACAAGAGTACCGATTTTTTTGGTACAAGTAGCAACTCGAATGCACGGGAGACGTGAGACCGCCATGTATGCCTTCCCCCACTCTTCCCTCAATACTTCACTCCTTAAAAATACCAACATCGATTTTTGGTCTCCCACCCTTAACGTTCAAAAGCAACCCCCTTGACACGACGCATATATTACTTTGTCAAAAAACTATTTTTTTTTAGAATTTCACAGTGTGAATAGAGCCTCTGATTTTTGGGCTCCTCCAAAATTCCAACACCCAATTTTGGGCTCCTACCCTTAACGTTAAAAAGCAACCCCTTGGTACCGGGCAGATGTGACTTTGTCAAAGAATTATCTTTTTTAGAAATTTACTTTGTAAATGAAGTTTCTGATGTCTTAAGACTCAGAATTTTATATGGTGAATAGAGTCTCTGAATTTTGGGCTCCTTGAAAATTCAAATTCGAATTCATAGATAGGCGTTTGATTTTTTAGATGTAGGGGTAGTTTTTGCAAACAAAAAATTAAGCATTCGTGAGCCCAAGAAAAGCCCAACACTACTTTCTATTTTGTTTTTTCCATGTTTGAGTTTTCACTTAGGGGTTGTTTTTTTGTACATAGGGTGGTTTTTGATAATTTTGTTTGGTGCATTCAAGAGCCCAATATAAGCCAAAAATTATGATGCACTTTATTTTTTTCAGATTTTATTTTTGACAGGAGGGTGGTTTTTTTGCACATATGGGGTCGTTTTTTGAATTTTTTTTCCGTGCATTTGAGAGCCCAAAATAAGCCCAAAATTGTGGTCTACTTTGTTTTTTCCTAGTTTGAGTTTTTATATAGGGGGTAGTTTTATTTCCGGTAGGGGTATTTTTTGGAAATTGGTTGTTGGCGTGTTCAAGAGCCCAAAAAAGCCCAAAATTCTGTCGTCTTTGATTTTTAATTTTTTCAAATTTTTATGTAGTGGAGGTGCTGGCTTGAGTCAAGCCAGCACCTCCACACCAAATTTGAATTTTCAAAAAAAATAGTGGAGCCCAAAAATCGGCAATACAGCCCAAAAAAGCCCAAAATTCTGATACAAAAAAATTTGGGAATTTCGATTGTGGAGATGCTAGCTTGATGGACCTCAATAACAGGACAAAACATGGGCGTTGTAAAAAGTACAACGCGTGACTACTCGTGTGAGCAGAACGGGCGCGACTACCGAAAGGTTAAGAAGAAGCATCATTGTTTTTTTTATTTATTTTTAAAAACTCAAATCATAATTTAATATTTATGAATTTTATTTTAAAAAATTATATGAATATTAAATAGTGTATATCTCATAGGATTCGTATTAGGGCGGATCGAAAATAAGTAAAAAATACTGGAGTTCGAAATCGCTACATCAACGCGGAAAAGTACCGTATTAGGGTCCTAAAGAAGAATTAATTTGAAATGGATAGATACGCAGCTTGGTTACTAAGGCTCGAAAAAAATGTTTTTCGCGGATTTTAAGCAACCATTTTGGAAGGGGAAAATTCCTATTTAAATTACCCGTTTTTTCGGAAAAAATTCTTAACACCTGTGTGAATCCCTGCTGAAAAAGCCTACATAGTAAACTACATTACTTTTTCGCGTTGTAGCGATTTCGAATTGCAGAATTTAACATTTTCAACCCATCCTAATGCGTATAAACAAGTTAACCATTTTAAGCCACCGGCGTATCTAGGATTTTTCTTCAGGAGGGACTTGAGTATAGGCAAAGAGTTGTGGAAAAGCCGAAAAGGTCAACTGAAGAATTAATATACCTGATATCTAATCTAATAAAAGCAATAAAAATGAGTAAAAAAAATGTATTCATGTTTAACAATATATTGCAAATCAAAATTCTATCGCTTTATATATTCTGTTCTTTTTTTTTATTTGAAAATTCAAAAAAACTTCCTATTGGTTAAAAAGTTATGGCAAATTTTGCATATGTACAGTTTTTGCTAGTGAACAATAAAAAAAAATAAACAAAAAATTGGTTACCTAATTCAGAATTTCTTGAATTTGTGCAGAAACGTGTTTTTGGATTTAGTTAAATGCACAATTTTCCGGAAAAAGTTGAAAATGTCGAATCTGAAATTTCTTCAGCTTGAACCAAAGATGTGGGCACATGTCTCAATAGAAAAACATGTTTTTTGCACATTTTCAACAAATTATAAATTATTCAAATTTTTTTAAATTCAAATTTTTTATTATTGTTCACTAGAAACAATTCGCCACAATTTTTTAAATATGTAATAGCAACTTCTTTTGTGTGAAAATGACAAATGACTTACCTAAAAGCAATAAGTATGGAAATAAAACGATTTTAGACATCAGTGAAAATAATTTTAATCTAATTTAATTGAGAATACTACTCATGAAAGTGAAAAAAACCACCCTCCACAGGGGGTTAAAATTTATAATGCTTTTTTCATATACCTCAGATATTTTTTGTCATTATAGAGATGACCTAGTAAAAGTTAAGATGTATGCCAGTGATAGAAATCTACCAATGATCTTCAAAAACTACCCCTATTTTGCTTATTTGATAGTTCTTAATATAATTTCTAATAAGAAAATTCCTAGGATGATTTCAGAAATACACTCCACGCCCGATAGAACAGTTTCAGAGATGGCCTGCAAGTAGCCTTGATCCTCAATCGGGCGCCTCAAACGTAAAAAGTCAGGGCCGTCTGAACCATTTCCTAATATTACGCAATCTCTCACGTGAGTACCCCCGCACTGCGCCTTGCCGCTACGCTGCTGGTGTGTTCAGGCATAGTCCAGGCATCTCGTACGAAAATATTAAAATATATAAAATATTTTTGCAAAAAATTTATTTTTTCAAAAGTTATTAACATTCAAAGTTCTAGATCAATTTTTTTCAAAAATTGTTTACTCGCGAACGGTTCATCGGAATTCAATAATTGAAATATGAAAATTTTTATTACGAAGTATACTTTACGCTAAAAAATTGTTCGGTAGTAAAAAAAATTTTTTATTGTTTAAATAATCGTTTGTTTTAAACAATTGAAAATTAATTAAACTTTTCCGCCTGTGAAAGAATTCTTCCACGTTCCAATAGATTCTAAAATCTCTTCCGAAAATTTTGGTGAAAAAAAAAGTTAGCATTTTGCAGTAGTTCAAAAATTATTGATTCTTTTGTGACCGCGCTCCGACCTCCAGCGCTGGTCAAGCACGCACAATTATGTAAACAAATGCATAGTTTAGGTGTTTATTGGAAGAAAGTAATCGTTTTTCTTTCTTAGTAACTTCAAATTATATGACTGGTAATATTTAGTGATTAAGATTGGTCATTCGATATTATTGGTTTATTTTATAAACAAAAGCATAGTTTGGTAATTTATAGACAGAAAATAATAGTTTTTCTTTCTAATCGTCTTCAACTTACATAGGTGGTGATGTTTAGTGACGAAGAATTGTCAATCGATATTATTTGTTTATGTTATAAACCTATGTAAGCTGAAGACGATTAGAAAGAAAAAGTATTACTTTCTCTCTATAAATGACCAAACTATGCTTTTGTTTATGAAATTTGTTTATAAAATAAACAAATAATATCGAATAACCAATCTTAATCACTAAATATTACCAGTCATATAATTTAAAGTGACTAAGAAAGAAAAACGATTACTTTCTTCCAATAAACGTGTAAACTATGCATTTGTTTACATAATTGTGCGTGCTCGACCAGCGCTGGAGGTCGGAGCGCGGTCACAAAAAAATCAATAACTTTTGAACTACTGCAGAATACTAACTTTTTTTTTCACCAAAATTTTCGGAAGAGATTTTAGAATCTATTGGAACGTGGAAGAATTCTTTTACAGGCCGAGAAGTTAAATTAATTTTTAATTGTTTAAAACAAACGATTATTTAAACAATACATTTTTTTTTACTACCGAACAATTTTTTAGCGTAAAGTATACTTCGTGATAACAATTTTCGTAACTCAATTATTGAATTTCGATGAACCGTTCGCGAGTAAACAATTTTTGAAAAAAAATGATCTAGAACTTTGATTGTTAATAACTTTTGAAAAAATAAATTTTGAAATTTAAGAATTTTAAATTAGATTAAAATTAAATTGAAAAGCCCATTTAACGTCCAATAATCAAGTTAATGTATAGAATTCCTGAAAACAAAACAAGAATTCAACGATCAAATTAAATAAATAAAAAATCAAATAAATTTTTTGCAAAAATATTTGAGGGGAGTTATTTTGATATAAAAACGAATCGAAAACTGTATAAATTGATTAAAAATAGAACTATCGATTTAAAAGTGGCACAACGGCCATACCACGCTGAAAAACCCAGTTCTCGTCAGATCACTGAAGTTAAGCAGCGTTGGACGCGGTTAGTACTTGGATGGGTGACCATTTAAGAATACTGAGTGCTGTTGGCACATCGTGGGTGTGGTGAGCCCACACTTGTAGTTATTTATAACTACAAGAAACTATCCACCTAGAAACACTACCCGAATCGGGTAGTGTCACGCCTACCCTGAAAGGGAAATGGCTTAATGGTATACACTTGAGATATTTTGACCCCACTATCAATTGTGTGCATATTTTAGGTATTCATTTTGTGAAAATTACTTCCCGAATATCTGTTGTCGAAAGTGAATGAAGAAAAAAATATATAAATTAACTGGTTTCGCATTGTTTACTTATTATCTATAAAAAATGTTAATACAGGGATTAGTTTTATTACTTTTTATTATTTTATGTTAAAATGCCAAAAATTGATGAACTAATCATCGCCGAGAAAACAATTTTTGTTAATTGTTTATAATAAAATAATATGTAAACAAATTAATGAAGTATTCATGCAAGTGATGAGAGAACTAATGAAATAATTGACTGGTTGATTTACAAATATCTTCTCAACTTTCGAAAGAAATATTATTATGCCTGATACTCAACCTCCGGGGTGGTGTGGAAAAAAGTTCATCTTACGAAACAATTTTCAAGTTTCTACAATGTAGAGTATCGTCAATTATTTAATTAGTTTTCCATCACTTGCATAATTACGTAATCAATTTGTTTATATATTCTTTTATTATGAACAATTAACAACAATTGTTTCTTCTTCGATGATTAGTTTATCATTTTTTTTTTCATTTTTATCATAAAATAATGTAACTTTATAAAACTCATCCCTTCAATATCATTTTTTATGAATAATAAATAAACAGTGTAAAACCAGTTAATTTAGTCAGTCTACGCAAACACGAATTTTGGAACTTTTTTCAAAAATATCTCCGGGACGCACAGGTGTCATTTCTAGAAAACTTGGAGTTTTTAACAGAACCTCTTAATAAACAGTTTAGCAAAAAAAAACAAACATTACCTACTTAATACGGTGTAAAAGTACCAGATGCCTAGACTAGCATGAATAGCAACCCTCTCTCGCCCCGCGGGCGGCGAAACTGCGGGGCCAGCAGTTCAGGAATGTCGTGAACCGCGCGGCTTTCTATCGGGTGTGGAGTGTATTATTGAAGTACATATTTCATAGTTTTTAAGAATACTTTATGACAATTTGAGTTCCATTTTTGGGCCTTTAAACCACGCTTGATTAAAAAGTAAAATATTGCGTATTTTTGCGAAAAGTGCGTAACTGTTTTACTAGGATGTCAGAAAGTGGTGCTGGGACTTATTAAAAAATAATATCACCTCATGCAAACTAGGGCACTACTCTTCGAAACTGAAGACTCTTCAAGGCGTGCTTTTTTGATTTGCAGAGGTGATTCTGTTAAATAAAGCGTTTTATAATTCTAAGTTGTGGTGCCGATATATTTAAAAACCTAAGGATCTCAAGAGTTGGGTCTAAAAATAGAAAAATACCGTATATAACGTTTTATTCTTTACAGAGGATAGTTACTTCTTTCTAAGGGTAGTACCCTAGTTTGCATTAGGTGATATTATCTTTAATTAATTTAAGCAGTTTTCTCAAAAAGACAGTATTGTACAATTTTTTTGTAATAAGGGTGGTCTCTAGGCTCACCAATGGAAGACAAATGGTCTTATGAGTAATTATGTGAACAGCTGTGAAAGAAGCCAATAAGGTGTAGTTTTTTTTAAAAGTTTAAGGATAATTTTCTATCACTGGCATACATTTTAATTTTTAAAAGGTCATTTTTAATTATTCAAGGTATGTCTATTTGCACCATCACGAATAGTGGTGACAGGAATTGGTGATAATTCTGTCACCTCGCCTTCCTACCATTCACCTCCCTAAGGGACTGGTGATATTTGTGTGACTCCCTTCCAGTTTTACCCCCCCCCCCCAGGGATGGTGATGATTTTGTGATGGTTTATGTTAAACAATTCGATAATTTCGAACATTTATTTTTAGTAGGGGACACATTAGAAACTTCCATTCCATAGTTACCCGATTCCTTACCGACATATTTTTTTGAAAAAAAGTCCACACGATATGAGATATCGAGTTGAAAATTTAAGAAATTAAATACAGTGAACCCCGGAGATAGTGCCGGTTTTGGGGTTGACGGTGGACCTAACTCCCCGGAGTTAGGTTCACTCCGAACGTCAACAGTCAGGGCATATCAACCGTTTCCGGTGGATTTTACTGCGTGGTAAAAAATATTTTGAAAATTGTTTTTCTAATATGGAGATAAGGGTAGACTAAGTATTTAATGGAAATGAGGAAGAAAGTTTGCTGTTACACGTTCAAATAAATGTGTTCCCTGCTTACGTACTTTAAACGTTTGCGGGCCGTTGAACATCTTGTTTAAAAGGAGAACTTTCCTTTGAATAATCGATTCAGATACTCTGTCGCTCGCTTGATTAAACCATTCGAAGACAGCAGCAACCAAAAGCACATCACTTTTTTGCACCAAAACACCTCGAAAAACACTTGAAGTGGGAAGCACGCACTTTTGCGTATAGCGCATAATGCGCATAACGCACTTTCATAACCAGACATACGAAGAAGACATACGAACAGAGACGATCCGATTGTGTTCCAATGGCAGGTCTTACTTTTCGTTTCGAAGCGATCATACTCTCTTTCTCTGCCTATTCAATACTTCTTCTTCTTCTTCTTTGTTTTCTTTGTTGAATCGTAGAGCCTATTGGGTAGATATGACAGCGCCACCAATTCAGAAGAAATTTGAATTAAATATTAACAAGAAATCTTATAGTAAATAATTAATTTTAAACCGCAGTATAATATTTTTGATTAAAATGAATTGATATTTACTGCTCTTTTTCTCTAACATTGCTCCAATAACTTCGAGATACCACTTTGCGATATATATTCGCGTGTCAGATGGTGCTGTTGTCAATATCAAAGACAGGCTCATTCGATCGCACGAAATAATCCGATTAGTCCCATCGGCTTCAGTTGGCTTATGGCATCGGAGACCCATTGCTGGTTGATGCGAGCTCGTCTCCGTGCTTTGAGTGACCTCACGCAACGTCATGTCGCAGTTAAACAGGTAGGCCGTTAGGGTACAGCACCTTACCGCAACGCTCCTGGTTTGTCACGCCTGGGCACATTCCCCCACAGCTCCTCTCACCCATACCCGGCGCGGCGTCAATTCTCGGAAGAACTAACTCCGGGGGCACTATCTCCGGGGTTCGGTGCATCTAAAAGACATCAAGAAACGTTTGTATGGTCCTGAATTTTTAGAATTAAAAAAAAGTTTAACATGTTTTATGGTCTTAAGGAATTAAATGTTGTAAGTGAACCCAGTTTCTCTTAAAAACGAATTGCTATGCAATATTCTATTTAAAATGTAGCTAAAATGTTATTTTTTTGAACTTCCCTCAAATATAATACCCATTTCTCATTAAAATATGAATAGCGCTGGGGCTAGTATTACGAAATTTTCCGTAACGTTGGCCCAGAATGGGCTGGAAGAGGGGTTAATCGTACCGAAAATTCCGTAACGGTAGACATTTCGATAATAATTTCAGACTTCACAGCCTGTCCCCTATTTCCCGTAAAATTCCGCTTTTTTATTTTTAACCCTTAAAAGTTCTCTATTTGGACTATTTTCACTAAAAGTCCCCTTAGGTAAGGGGGGGGCCCCCCCCGGAAAAGGCAAGGGGTAATATGGAACACAACTCTCGCCATTTTCAGCCCCGTCAGTTTCGTTTCTCCCTCTAACATCTTTATTCTTTTATTTTCATGATAAATTTTTTTATTTTTTATTAGGGGCGAGGGAATTGACACATTTTGACAGAGAAAGTAAAATTAAGAATTTCGTTATCTTAATTTAATTTTTGTTACGTCAATAATCCTGAAAGATATAATATACGAACAGTATTAAACTTGACTTTTCTTACAAACAGATTACAAAGATGTACATTTATTGTAATTGTTGTACTTTTTAGAGTTCCCTATTTTTTTTATTTCACGTACCTTATTTCCCCTAAAATATTATTTAGGATCACTGTGAAGTGTGTAATATCAAACTTGAATAGTGAATATTTGAGCGTTCTATTATTTTACCCGTCTGTTCCATGGATACGTATATTACTACGTGAGACCGATCGCGCGCTTGAGCTCGCGTGTTTTCGTCATTTGAAATATTTTGTAATTATCTTGGAAATTGTTTTTGTAGTACGAACCAATTCGAATATTTCCAAAACAATCCGAAGCAAGTTTTCAATCCTCTTCGACCCTTCTCAATCCATGTTTTAACTCCAAATTAAATTCCAATCTCAATACATGCCTCAACCCCAAATTCAATCCGAATGGATCCGAGGCTCACTTATTAATCCTTCTCCATGCATGTATCAGCACCAACTTCAATCCGAATACATGCCGAATCCATTTTTTAGTCCGTGCCAAGAATCCCTTTTAATCCGTATGACTTCTTGAATTCGAACAGAATGAATCCGCTGAATCCGATACCAGTGATCCGAGTGAATAAGTGTGAGTCCGAAACCAATCTGAATGATTACACACCAATCGGAAACAAATTTTTTCTCCTCAATCCGATGCCCAGTCCGAATGAATCCAAGAATCATCCCAAGCAAGCTTTAATCTTTTCAATACTCCTACGTCTGTGCCTTTATTCCGAGTTAATCAGAAACCAATCAAAACCCAACTTTCAGTCCTTTTCAATTCGTGCGCTCAATCCGATGAATCCGAGGCTCATCCAAAAAGTGTTTTCAATTCTTCTGAATTGTTGCACGAACAGGAACTTCAATCCGATTTAATCTGAATCAATCCGAACTCGCCATGCAACTATTTTAATTTCGAATGAATCTATCCCCTTCTATAAAATTTTTAAAATTTTGACAGTTTTCAAGTATCTTGCAACGTTTTTCGGAAATCTCAAAATGTATCAGATTTCGTCAATATTAATACTCGCTGTTATTTATTATTAATTGTTTAAGTTTTCGCGCATGTCTACCGTTATCGAGTAATTCAAAATATAGACTTTTTACTTTTGAACATATTTTATTGGCATAGTTCGTGGTGGCCGAGGACCACCCCTTGTTATAAAACCCTGAAAATGTTTTAAGTTTCGCGTATCTCACCGGTATCGAGATCATTCAACATTTTTAAAAATAATTTTGAAAATACTTTTACTGAGTTTGTTCATGGTGGCCGAGGACCTTTGCAAAACCCCTGAATTTGTTCAGTTTTCGCGTATCTCTACTTGACTCTATTATGTTAGTTCGGGGTGGTTACGGACCTCCATCAAACCGTGAAAATTTTGATAGCTTTCATGTATCTCTCACCGTTTTCGAGATGAAGCCAACTTTAAATTTGTTTTTGATTTTTTATTAATTTTTCTCACGTCTACCTCCTGAGGCAAATAGGTTTGACTAAAATGAATGCAAAATCGGAAAGCGGGGATTGAATTGTACTCATTTACAGTGCCAAAATCACTTTCGAACGAAATCCTAGCTGCTCGGGTTCGCTAGATATAAGACTTTAACCTGTTGCGCGCAACATGTTTGACGGTTTTAGCAGATTTTCTTTAAAAATATTAGTTATAGCAAGAAATATTTAGAATAAAAGTTGTTTACTTTTACAAAATCAATAATTTTTCATTCGTATAGTTTTTCGTTAAAAGCCATATTTTTGCCAAAAATTGACAAAAATCATTAAAATTAAAAGACAATTAATTAATTTATTCAAATTTAAATGAAATTTTGTACCTACCCGAATGAATTCATTACGTTACATGTTATCACACTCATGAATTATAGATTATGTTAATTGTACTCAATTATCCATGTAATACCCCTCACCATATTGCCGACCATGTCAAACTTATGTTTGAGTTAACGGAACTCAACGATATACCGTACAAGTTTCTGTCCGATTTTAAATTAATATTAATTGTAAATGGACAGCAAACAGCAACAGCTTCCTTTCCCTGTCCATACTGTTTTGTGCCATTATATTTCTTAAGGAATAATGATGAAGAAGCCAATAGTACGATGTCAAGTACAACGATTTCTGATTCTGATGCGATAGAAAATCGTCATCATTACGAGAATGAGTAGAAAACTTTTGGTGATTTGAACGAAGACTACAAAAATTTTGTTTCCCTGAAAAATGATAACAAGTTTGCATAAGAGTGTCATAGTATATAGTAAATGCACCATTGTTTGATGAAGACGACGATATCTGCGTGCTACAAAAATGCATCATTCCAGAGCTGCGTGTTTTAATGGGGTTTGTAAATCATCTTTTCTGGAAAGGACTAGTGCCACTTTTAGGTATAGATAGTGAGCTTTGCTTTGGCCTTAAAGTTTGTGCGTCATCGCCAAAAATTATCAAGGAGAAGCTTTCGAAGGCAATGCATGTAGAAAACTCCTGATACATCCTGATAAACTTTCAGAATCTAACATTTGCGGCGAAGTTGGACCTATAAGAGTAGTACCATTCGTTTGTTCCTTCGAGACTATGGACAAAATTGTGAACGCTTGCTTTTCCACTAGAAAAGTGGATTCAGACTGCGAAAAGCTCGTCGAAGAATTGGAAAAGCATTTTAAGAGTACTGGAGATAGCGAGACATTAAAAATTCACGTAATCTTGAGACATTTATCGCAGTGTCTGATGTACTTAGATAAAAACGGTCTTGGCATATGGTCCGAACAACCTGGCGAAACAATCCACAATGTATTTTTAAGAAATTATTGGAACAGACACAGAATAAATATGATGGAAGATGAAAGATATTTATCCAGTCTCAAAAAAGCAGTGGTTGAGTTCTCTTCGCAGCACCTTTAATCATAATTATATGTTTGAGTTCATTGTTTTATCGTATTGAATATGAATTATTAAATCTTGTTCTTAAAAATGAATATTAATCTATGAAATCTACCCTTCAATATTTATTTAATTAGAGTAGGTACTTTCATTTAAATTCGAATGAATGAATTAATTTTCATTTAATTTTAATGATTTTTGTCAATTTTTGGCGAAAATATGGCTTTTAACGAAAAACTATACGAGTGAAAAATTATTGCTTTTGTAAAAGTAAACAACTTTTATTTGGAACATTTCTTGCTATAACTAATATCTTCAAAGAAAATCTGCTAAAACCGTCAAACATGTTTCGCGCAACAGGTTAAAGTCTTATATCTAGCGAACCCGAGCAACTACGATTTCGTTCGAAAGTGATTTTGGCACTGTAAATGAGTACAATTCAATCCTCGCTTTCCGATTTTGCATTCATTTTAGTCAAACCTATTTGCCTCAGGAGGTAGGCGTGTTCTATTGGGTTAGTTCGAGTTTGTCGAAAACAATCCTGCTCAGCAAAAACCCTTAACAATTTCTAACTAATCGTTTTCGATATAATTCCAAGTTTGTGTTATTGTTATGAATTTAAAAAATCTGTTTATTGTGTTAGCTTGATTTAGTTGAAAAACAACCCCCTTCTGAAAAATCTTTAAAATTTAATTAGTTTTCACGTACCTCTGACCGTTTTTGAGATAATTCAAAATTTAGATTTTAACTTCGAAAATCTGTTTACTGGTTTAGATCGGGGTGGCCGAGGTCCATCCCCCTTTAAAAAATCATGAAAATGTTGTCAATTTTCGCATATTTCTCACCGTTTTCAAGATAACTCCAAATTTTTATTGTTTTTTATTCTAAAAATCTTTTTATTGGGTTAGTTCGAGTTGGTCGAAAACAAATCCCCTCTTGAAAATCCCTAAAGTTTTTTTAGTTTTCACGTATTTCTGCCCGTTTTCGTAATAATTCAAAATTTTGATTTTTTCAGATTCCGAAAATCTGTTTATTGGTTTAGATCGGGGTGGCGGAGATCCATCCCCCTTTAAAAAGTCATGAAAATATTATCAGTTTTCGCGCATTTCTCACCGTTTTCAAGATAACTCAAAATTTGTATTGTTTTTTATTCTAAAAATCTTTTTATTGGGTTAGTTCGAGTTGGTCGAAAACAAATCCCCTATTGAAAATCCCTAAATTTTTTTTAGTTTTCACATATTTCTGACCGTTTTCGTAATAATTCAAAATTTTGATTTTTTTCAGATTCCGAAAATCTGTTTACTGGTTTAGGTCAGGGTGGCCGAGGACGATCCCACTTTAGAAAATCCTGTAAATGTTGTCAATTTTCGCGTATCTCTCACCTTTTTCGAGATAACTAAAAATTTTGATTTTGCCTAGATATTTGAAAACACTTTCTTTCCTTTCCTCTATGTTTAGAGAAACTAACAATGAATTTCATTTATTTTATAACTAACACGACGTAAATACACTGATTTGAATTCTTAATTTGTAACGATTTTATTAGTTCATTATAATAATTAAACCAGACATGTTGATGATTCTTTTGAAATGTGCGCCTTCTTTTGAATTATCGAGTTAGTGAATCGACTTATCGAATCTTCCTCTCGACAGCTGATTGGCTGATTCTACTGTGACTTACATTAGATGTCAATGGCTAACTGAATTGACAAATAGGGTTTGGGAACTACACATGAAGTTGGCCGAAATGCATGTCCATTTTATAACAGAAAAAAATATAATATTTACAGAATGGAAGCAGAATCTACTAGTTTCAGTCTGATACGCATTATCGGTTCAGAACCTGTGAAATCAAGAGATGGTGTCATAATACTAAATGTGTGTAAACCAGTAAGTATATATTGTATAAAAAACTGTTTTTGTTCCAACTGCAATTTAAACTATGCTTTATAATTCTGTTACAATAATAAATTATTTCCAATATAAATGAACAAACATTTTATCACTTTTTCTGGTTTACAAAGTCATCAGTAAAAAATTTCGTTCATTTGAACGTTCAGAACTTCAAGTACATACGTATACATGCAAAACTCTCGTTTGGCACCGCTTAGACGAATCGAAAATGGTCGATTCGGCATCGTTCGCGAAGGCGATGAGCGAAATCCAAAAAAACGGTGAGCAAAATGCTTTTACCGATGAGCAAAATGCTTTTACCGATGAGCAAAATTTTCTCTATGGTTAATAAAACATTTTTCTCACCATGTGAACATCGTGCTCGGTGAGGTTGGGTTAGTAATTTGTCATTGTAGCAGTCCTTAGTCGTTACGTCAATGCTGTTGGGGCAGTGAGATTATATTCGATGTCTGTAAACGGTAGGCCATCTCAGATTTTGCATTGTAATTTGCAAAGAAAAATATTATTCCATACACGAGACCTCACCGGCTGGTGCTCCCTGTTCGTGTAAACTGTAAAGTACACAACACTCACGCTTCGGCCTC
Source organism: Andricus curvator (assembly GCA_932195095.1). Taxonomy (NCBI): domain Eukaryota; kingdom Metazoa; phylum Arthropoda; class Insecta; order Hymenoptera; family Cynipidae; genus Andricus; species Andricus curvator. The sequence goes on from CAKNYM010045280.1 coordinate 27,994, forward strand.
GCCTCTCCTTCGAGTTCGTGCTAGACCATCATTCTCACAGTGAGCAAGCTGCCCATTTGACATGTCATATTAAAATATTCTATTTTTTTTATATTTGCTAAACATTAAATTTAATTAATTTTGTGAATATTTTCTCAAGCATTTCAATTGCTTAAGTTCAAGTGAGTATTTTCAAATTATGAAAAAATCACTCAGGACTGTTTGAGTAAAAATCATTCACAACAGTACATCAATTTTATTGTTACAGTATACTTGTGGCCGCTCGAAAAAAAATGAGATTGTTTGTAATAGTGAATTGGTCTCTCGGACACATTGCATATTTTTTTGTTATCCACGAGACATTTACGTTCAAGATTTAATTGTAAGTGTGGACATTAAAAAAGTCTATAATCACAGTTACTAGGAGATCAATTATAATAGGTTTTATATTTTCAGAGTGCTAATGGTGTTTACGTTAATGGAGAGAAACAGAATCGATATAATCTCGTTAAATTAAAAAATAACGACGTTATCGGAATCGGGACCAGCGAACAAACTTCAGATGATATAGAAAAATTTATTTATCTACTAGAAAAACAGGTACTCTTTTCACTGTTAAAATAAAAAAAAATCTGCCTGCAGCGTGGGCACATTCTCATCCCGCGCGGCTTGCTTCTCTCGATAATGTATTTGCCTCGCGCTGCGCGCTCGGTCCTTATACTTCTCCACATTTTTGCACAGGCCTTTTAAAATTAAAGGTTAAAATATCGACAACTGTAATTTGGTGATCGTGCATTCTCTTTTCTTAAAGCACCTTCGGCTTTAACGAACGCATTCTCATGCATAATTTTTATTCTCATCAACTCTGAAAAATGTATCATTTCAATAAATGCACATTATTACAATTCATAATATGCACTGATTGAAACAGGCGTAATTTCAATGTCTTGTCTTTTTGCATTAAAAAAAGTGCGCATCCTATTTAAAAAATCCAATTTTGTTATTGAACATTTTATTGCATCTTGTGTCATTTTTCCATAAATTTAATTTGTTTATTTTCAATTTTATTTTTTACGATTTATACAAAAAATACGCATTGTAGCTTAAAGGGGTTTAAGCAAATTTGTAGATATAATTTACGCGGGAAATTTTGTTAAATAAAATGTTATTGTAGCTTGTGTCGTTTTTCCAAAAATTTATTTTGTTATATTTAATGTTATTTTTTACGCTTAGAACAAAAACCGTGGAATTGCAGATGGCAAGCCATATTTCGAGCGCAGCCAGCACTAGGATGGGTATCCTGTCGTGGCTATTTTTCTGAAAAATAAACATTTTTTTTTAATATGGGAGATACAGGAAAAAGTTTAATGTAAAAGTTTTTCTCCTCGAAGAGACCAACAAAAAGTTCCTCTTCATTAACATTCCTGTCGTGATGGATTCACATGGAAACAACACTCCACACAAAGTTGAAGCATTATTTGAAAAAATGTCATTTTTGAAAATTTCAAAAAAAAAAAAATGTTTTTGAGCAAAAAGTTAGAAAACGAATAAGAACAATTTCACTCATGTTTTTTCTACCTGAGGATCATAATTACGTGACTTCTTGCACCTTCTTCAGCAGTCAGAAAGCAATGCAACTATGTTGTGAAAAAATATACATATTTGGGGGTACTCAAAAAACATTTCTAAATATCGGGGTTTCACTGCATTTAACTAATGTCGAGTGGGGGATTTGACACCGAGGATGACGGCGTACCCTCGATGATATCGAGTGTCTACATCCAAACTCGACGGTCGGAAACTGGCTGTACTGGGGAATTAGGGTTTCTGCAGTTTTCCTCTCCCTTGGCCAAATTGCCAGGAAAATGCGAGTCCCAAGTTTATTATTATTGAATCGACGGACCAGTATCATCTGTCTAATACACTGCCGGACTCGGTAAATATTTACTTAAAAAATATATATTTTCAAGTGATTGTATAAGGTCTTGCTTTTCGATGACATAAAGAATAGTTTTCACACAGTAGCGTTCATAAAACGGCAGACCGAAAGTCGGCTCCTAACTACTTGAAAATTATGTTTTAAAATGCATCGTTTTCATCCAAAGTGTGGGCCAGGGCGGTGAAGCGGATGGACGACAAAACGGACGCTGCCCTCTCCATTCAGCCTTTCTCTTAATGCAAAGATTGAATGCGGCATGCAGTTTTTTTAATATTACTGATAAGCCAATCACTGACAAAAACTGCCCGTATATAACTGAGGTAAAGTTTCGGTCAGGTGTCCGTCCGTTCGTCTTACTTTTTCCCTCGGGACCCTTACTTTCCAGCGCGACCCCCTATCCTTTTAGACCTGCCTCATCCCACGGGACCCCAACTAACACTCGGGATCCTTACTATCCCACAGCACATCCCTATCTCTCGGGACCATCCTTGTCCCATGGAACCCTACCTATCCCTCGGGTGCTTCCTATCCCATGGGACCACACCCTTACTATTAGACGGGATATCCCCTATCCCTCGGAAGCCCCCTTTTTTTATTGATAAAATATCAAAAGGCTATTCAATTCGAAAACCTTGTCCTTAGTCACTATTATTATAGATTAGCAGTTCGAACTCGAAAGTTCATTGCCTCATCTACCCGAGACCGCCACACATCTCTGTCTTGTGCATTCTCCATCCAGTTTAAGTAATCATGTCCTAGTTCTTTTAGATCATCCCTTACATTTTTCTCCCATCTGTTTCTCGGTCTGCCTAGGGGTCTCTTACCAGTCGGTCCTCCTCTTAAAACTTGCGCCACTGTTCATTCATTGCCCATTCTTGCTACATGCCCCGCCCATCTTAATTTACGTGCTTTCATTACTCTATTAATATTTGCTGACCCGTAGAGAGCGTGCAGCTCATCATTATGCAGTTTTCTCCACTCGCCGGTCTCTTCGTCCCTTTTTGGACCATAGATTTTTCTAAGTACTTTATTCTCGAAAACTCTAAACCTATTCTCTTCTCCCTTCGTCAGCGCCCACGTTTCACACCCGTACATGACGACCGGCATTATTATCGTTTTGTAAATTCTTACTTTGATGTTTCTAGATAGCGATCGCGATTTTAGTAGCGTGTTTGCTGCATAATAGCACCCATTGCCAGCGTGTAGCCGCGCATTGATTTCCGTTTTAATCTTATTTTCGCTAGTTATAATAGACCCGAGGTATTTAAACTCGTTAACCCTTTCAAATTTCATATTTCCGGCCATTAGATCCCCGTCTTGATTACTTTGTCCGGACCTGACGACGGTCATATATTTTGTCTTCGATTCGCTAACTTCCAAGCCAATCTCGTTGGCTTTTGCGATCAAGATTTCTGCATTTTTAGCTACCGTTTCTTTATCATCCCCTAGTACGTCGAGATCATCCGCATATCCAAGAGTTTGTATTACCCCATTGAGGGTAGCACCGGTCGGATTCGCCTGCACTTGCCTAACCACGTATTCTAAAACTAAGTTAAAAAGGACGCACGAAAGTGCATCGCCCTGTTTCAGGCCATCGCGGATCGAAAACTCTTCAGACAAACTACCGTTTACGCGTATTCTACCCTTACTGCCGCTTAAGCAAATTTCGATAAGTCTAACCAATTTTCTTGGCACACCCAAGAACTCTAGGATCCAGTACATTCGCGCGCGTATAATAGAGTCGTAAGCTTTTTTAAAATCGACAAATAGCTGATGCACTACTTCATTAAATTCCCATTTCTTTTCTAACAGTTGTCTAATTGTAAACATTTGATCGCTTGTAGATCGGTTTCGGCGGAATCCACATGGTAATCCCCAATTATTTCCTCGGCAAAAGGAGTTAGTCTACTTAGGATAACATTAGACAGGATCTTGTAGCACGAAGGCACAAGTGAAATTCCCCGATAGTTGTTACAGTTAGTTTTATCGCCTTTTTTAAAGATGGGAATAATGATAGAGGTATTCCATTCTTCCGGCATGCGTTCTGTTTTCCAAACTGCGCGTATCAATTTACAAATTTGCCTTGTGAGGCAAGGGCCTCCATTTTTTATCAGTTCTGACGGTAGGTCATCGATGCCCGCGGCTTTGTTATTTTTCAACTTCGTTATGGCCATTTCTATTTCTATATCAGTAGGATCGTTAATTAATAGATCAGCAGTGTGGATTTCGCCGAGATTACCTTCAACGGGGGCTTCGCGTACATTTAATAGTTTATCGAAATAATCTTTCCATAAATTCAGTCTCTCTGTCGCATCGGCTACTAGATTGCCATTTTCGTCCCTCATTACTTCCGTTCTACTTTGAAAGCCTTTCCTTATAAAATTGATTCCCCTGTACATCTCACGCGGGTTATTTTGTTTATTATGCGCTTCTATTGCTAGTATTTTATTCTTTTCCCACTCCCTTTTCTTGGATCTATAGAGCCTATTTGTACTTTTGCTAATCTCGAGATATTTCTTATGTGTTTGATCGCACTTATTTTGTAAACTACTTAGTCTGGCCTTCCGACGTTTCTCAAACCAGAGTTTGCACTCTTCGTCAAACCATGGTTTGCTTTTGGTTACTTTCTTAAAACCTATCGTAAGTTTCGCGGCTGCCTTTATCGCCTTTTTCGTATTGCTCCACAGGGTTTCCGGGTCCTCCTCGTGATTATTGTTATCGTCTCTCTGTTCTTGGAGAGCGTCGAAACTATTAGAAATCTCAACTTGGTAATTTAATGTTTCTGTTGCTGTTTTGAACTTATCTATATTGAAACGAACTGTTGGCTCTGTGCGGCTTGTTTTCTTACTTAACGCTAGCCTAGATCTTAGTTTTACTATCACGAGAAAATGGTCTGAATTTAAATCCGCTCCCCTATACGATCTTATATCGAGAATGTTTGTATGACGTCTTCTGTCAATTAGAACGTGATCAATCTGATTGTGAGTATTACCATCTGGTGATGTCCAGGTGGCCTTATGTATATTTTTATGCTTGAAATATGTGCTTTTGACAACGAGGTTCTTTGAAGCTGCAAAGTTTATTACTCTGGTTCCATTATCATTACTGACGTCATGCAAACTTTCTGATCCTATTGTAGGCCTATACATTGGTTCTTTTCCAATTTTCGCGTTGAAATCCCCCAATACTATTTTTGCGTCAAACGTTGAGAACTTGTCAAAAACCTGCTCGATTGTTTCATAAAAAAGATCTTTAGTGTCTTCGTCTTTGTCCTCGGTGGGGCAGTGCACATTGATTAATACGTGTTTGCTGAAATTACCCTTTAGTACAATGTATGATAACCGGTCGTTAATGAATTGCATGTCGATAAGTGCTTGCGAAATTCGTTTATTAATAAGAAAACCAGTCCCCAGTCTTTGCCCCTTAGCTCCTCCCCAGTGCAAAGTATAGTTATCCCTAGAAATTGACGCGAAATCGCCCGACCAGCAGGTTTCTTGAAGTGCTATTAAGTCAGTTTTGTATTCAATTTCTATCTTAATGAGTTCGCTAAATCGGCCAGTTTTTAGACTACGCGCGTTTAGAGTTCCCACCCTTAGATCTTTAACTGTAGTTTTTTGTTTTTGCAAGTTAGCCATGGTAGTTTCAAGATAATCCGCACGTTAGGATCCTATTCCGATCGTAGGTGAGTCCACTGTCCCAGGAGTGATAACCCCCATACCTCCCTAGGTCTAAGTATGGGAGCTTTCCGACTCTGACAAGGACCATGTCAACTTGTCGTCAGACACATTACAGTTTCATCCTCGTACCCTAACGTCCCCCTGCAAGGCAGCGCGCCTACTGGCATCAATACCCCTTTGGCCCTATGCAGGCGAATCATTCCACACATCCCTTGCGGGCAGTGTCATCGCTGCAGTGTCCAATGGGAAGCAGGATTTTTCCCTTACAAGATTTTTAGTTTTGGTTCGGGTATAGTTTCTAGGTGGGTACACGCTGCACCTTGGGTTGCCAGAACCCACCCATTGTGTATGAACGCGAATGGGTGGGTCCCCCCAAGCCATGGTTGTCGTGTGCCTATTTTTTACCAGTGCTGGATTCACCACACCCACGACTGGCTCCTATCGGCTGTCCGCGACTGCTTATTCTTGTATTCGCAGTTAACCTTGGGGGCTGTTCAGCCTTACGGGCCGTTCCTCTATCCGCAACCTGAGGACGCGCTACGTAGTGGTGATAGGAAACCCACCGAGTAGTGTCCTTAGTCACTATAGAATCCAAAAATCAAAGATTCAGACTCACGAAAATCAGATTAAGATCTACAAGATTTCGCATTTTTTTGAAAGAAACAAGTAATAAGTAAAGTTTTATCTGATAAAAACCTTTAATTGTATGCCTTTGGCCGATACTCGGCATCCCTATAAGAGAAGCTGTTGCCTACCCGCGCCTTAGCCCTTAATCTACCTCACTCTCCCCTCTTCCTGTTCGGCTATCCCCAGATCGTCACCAGCAAGAGTGGCTGCGCCGTGTATACTCATAGCGTTGAATACTATTGTCGTAGCTACACGTTGCAAATTCTAGGTGCACGAAATCTCGTTTTGTATTTTTTCGGAGTATTGTTTCGCATGATCAAGTCTTGTGTATTGTTTAAAATTGGCGCAGGAATATTCTGATGGCAGATACGGCTTCCAATTCGCCAGCGGCTTTCCGGAGGAGCTAAGAGACCTCGTTTCAAGAGTAGTAGATCTCGTTACCGCGACTTACAAACTCAGATTAATGCCTTGGCTGGTTAGGTTTCCCAAGAACCTTTTGTTTCTTCAGAGCCGGGGTCGTCTACAAGGCTATTGGACTGTGGGGAATTGAGAACCGACTTCGAAGAGAGGAAAGCAGTTCGTCCAGCCCTAAAAGTGCGCTTGGATAGGATCAGCGCCCTGCAGCGTTTTGGATCATCGGAATGGAAAGAGGTTTAGGTTATATAACGCTTTGAAGAGCTTTACGGCGTCGCCCGGCTTCACGGATCTCAAGGTCAATGAAGAGCTTTGCTACCTTGATAAGAAGAAGGAACCTCTAATCCCGATGGAACGCGTTTTGGCTGGTTTGGCAAACTCTGTATTTGAGCAAAATGAATTGTCAGTCAATAATCTGCAAGTAGTGGTAGATTCGGCTTTTCTGGTTCTCATGATTTTACCCCGCAAGCATTGTTTGAACATTTATCTTTGCTTCTCGGCTCATGTTTACAGATACAGCCGAATTTTGACCTAATAATGCAAGTGATTTGCGGGGAGAGGGCGGAGTGCATTGAGAATAGAAGAGAACGCCTCCTATCCAAGCTTCAGAAGAGAAACGTTCAGGCAGCTTTACGCAGAGTCCCCCCTAGTTCAGAATATCCTATTGGCAAAGAGGATTTGTCACGTTTTATCTAGTCTGTAAGGGGTTCTCAGGTTTGGCTAAACACGTCTTCATACATGGCGACCAAGAGACCGCCCCCAAGGAAAGACTTCTCCTCCTCTATTCAATTCAACAACTGGAATTTTCAACTCACAAGGGGATCATTGCAGGCTCCAGGGTTTAGAAACGACTCGCGGCAAGGTAATTTCGTCCCTAAGAATACAAGGAAAGGACCACCCATATCCAGGGCCGCGGATTCCTTTCTAGAAAGCCGAACGATAAATGGCTACCCGTTAATTCCGGTATTCTCGAGAGGCTAGCTATGTCGCTTCCGAGAAATTTGGAGGGTTTTAGGGGCTCCACCAAATATTCTCAACCTGATTTTCTGTTTCCGAATTCCTCTCGTTTCGAAACCAAAGTTGATACGCAATTGGATGTATTCCAGTTTTTTTTAGCAAGGCCATCGCAACAGATGTCTCAACAGATCGATCTGTTAAAGAGGCAAGGGATTCTCGAGCCTGCAACACGTTTGGACCCGAGTTTCATCTCAAGAATGTTTTTTGTCAGAAAGAGCAACGGAGGAATAAGGCCTCAACAGGCATGTAAAGGTAAAAAAGTTTCATTTAATCTCACATTTCAAAGTACCCGATTTTCTGCAGGACGGGGACTGGATGAGACGAATCGACCTGTCACAAGCTTACTTCCACGTGCCAGTGGCAGAGTCCCATCGTTGCTTCCATCGCCTCGTCTACGGCAAGGAGTTTTTGCAGATGAAGAACCTGTCCTTTGGTATTTTAGCTGCCCCTCAGATCTTCGCGACCACAGTGAATTGGATTGCAGAAGTCCTTCGTTCGCGAGGTATGAGGTTAACGTGTATCTAGACGATTTTTATCCGGTCTCTCAGGACAGGACCGAATTAAGTTCACAGATCTACGAGGTTCTCGAGTTGCTGCTCCACTGGTTTTAACCCAGTTTAATCAACAAAGACCTCGACAGAGGCTAGCGATTACGTCTCGAGTGGAAGAGGAGTTGGAGTGGTAGTAGGGGGCCACCACGAATTTCCTGAGGACGGATGCAGCGGGCACAGGTTGGGGAGCCCATCTAGATGGATTCCATATCTTCGGATCGTGGACCAAGAATCAGAAACGATGGCACTCGAACAAAAAAGAGATGTTTGCAGTATATGCCGCAATAAAACAGATGGCTTATCATCTCCAGGGCGCTCACATTCTGCTTCAATCGGACAACCGTATCCTGGTAGCGCCTACATTCAGAACGAGGGAGGTACAAGGTCGATAGGTTTGTTGGACCTGACCTACCAAATTTTCCACCTTTTCTACCAGCAGAAAATAACGCTGTCGGCGGCATATCTCCTAGCCAGGTACAACGGAATCGCAGACCGATTGTCAAGGATGAAGGCGTGCTACGTTTGTCGAGACTGCAGCGATCCTTACGCCTCCTTCTCCGACGCATTCAGTCGTCCATGGCACCTCAGATTAGGATGGGTCTTTCCTCCTGCTAATTTCATACCCAGTATGCTTGCCCACCTGAACAGCTGTAAAAGGCAATTTTTAATAGTAGCGCCAAGATGGGATCAGCCTTTTTTATGCCGGATCTGCTCAGCAGGAGCATGGAACCACCTCTAACCATTCAGGACTTGGGAAATGTGCTGATAGACTTGACCACAGGCCAACCTCCGCAGCAAGTGGAACGGCTCACACTGCAGGTATGGAAAGTTGGGCGTGGGAAGATTTAGTCGAGGAATTGTCCCAACAGGAAAGAAATTTGCACAAGGAAAGTTGGAGGAGGTCAACTTTGCAGACCTACAGGGCCCCTATTTGAAGATGGCTTCGTTGGTGTGAAAAGCAAAATATTAACCCCAGGTCTCCACTGGGTAAGGATTTGGCCAGGTTCTTAGCAGACTTATTTATTATTTAGAAGTTAGCTTATAAAAGCATTCTTCTTCACAAGTCTGCAGTAGCAACATCCTGTGCCGGTCGATTTACATTAAGTTTATCCTCACATTTTTTGGTTCATCAGGTCTAAAAGCAATTTCAGTTGCAAAACCTCAAGAGGTTTGAGCTCCGATCTAGATTGCGCAGATTTTGCTTAATTGGTTGTCTGTGCGCAATTGCGTACTGCCAATTTATCATTCTTTGAACTTTCAAGACGTACAGCAGTGCTACTTCTATTGGCATCCGGCCGTCTTTTAAAAATCTCAAAGAATGTTATCGTTAACTTGGAGAACCCCCGTTAACTTGGAGAAGCCCCGTCACATGGATCAAGGCTATGCTTGGAAGATCAAAAGATAGAAGAAAAGAGGATAGTGTCGACGCCCTGTTTATTACCATTATTGGAGTCGTAGAGGCAGCTTCAAAGACAGTAATTGCAACGTGGGTTCGATTGGCTCTCAGAGATGCTGGAATAGACGCTTTCCCGGGTAGCTATTCGTTCAGTGGTTGCATCTCGTGTATGGCTAGACATTTTGGACCGAGGCAGTTGGAGATGCGCTGAGACGTTCAGAAAGCACTATTGCCGTGAGGTACAGGGTGCTACTCAGACGGCTTCTACTTTGCTTTTATCCAACTTTACTCCCATCTAAATAGTGAATATGCGACACCTTTTATAGTCCCATGTAAATAGTGAGTATGCGACACCTTTTATAGTCCCATCTAAATAGTCAGTATGCAACAGTTTTTGAAAAAATAATAAAATAAGATAAATAGAGAAAAAGAATGTTGACTCTTCTTCATTTATATTATTTTCTAAAGCACATGCCGTTGAGGTCATCAGTAGCTAATAAACACGTCTCTCATAGGGATGCTGTGTATCGGCCAATGGCATAAAATGCAAGTGTTTTGAATTACAACAAAACACGTAATGTGTGCCGTAGCCCATACACCCTACCTGAAAGTTCCTGTACAGGAACCTCGGAGGATCCTGCACATTTTCCTGTACACAAACCTGCACAAGAACCTGTGCATGTAATTTTGACGGTTCCTGTGCAGGAATTTGGTGAAGGAAACTGTACATGATCCTGCAAAGGAACGTGTGCACAAGCTAACCTTTGAATGATCCTGTACAGGTTCCTTCGTAGAGTGAATTGAGACGCAGGTTTATGTACTGGAACCTACTCAGGATCCTATGCATGAACTTGCATAGGAACCAATTCCTGAGGGTTCGCTACTGACTTGGCTCTCTCGATAGTGAGTTCGATCTTCAAGAGAATAAAAGGAAGGCCACTTTATTAAAGGACCCTATACGTAATAGATTTAATGCTTTCACGATGATTCGTTATAATAAATTTAAAGGAAGTTTTTCGGGTTTCAATCGTGTGCAAAACTACGAATCTACTATGGATCATTCAAAGGTTCCTTTGTTGGTGCAGGTTCCTTTGTAGGATCATGTACAGTTTCCGTAGACGAATTCCTGCACAGGAACCGTTAAGATTACCTATACGGGTTCGTGTCAGGAACATATGCAGGATCCTGCGAGACTCCTGTGCAGGAATTTTCAGCAGGAACGGCATCCCTGCACGTCTCTCACTGATGAGAGCTGCTATGAGTTTACACGGCGCAGCCGCTCTTGCTGATGACGATTTGGGGGTAGACGAAGAGGAAGAGGGGAGAGTGAGGTGGATTAAGGGCTAAGGCGCGGGTACGCAACAGCTTTTCTCGTAGGGATGCCGTGTATCGGCTCCGGCCCACAATACGTGTTTTGTTGTAATTCAAAACACTTGCATTTTGCGTCCAAAAAAAGTTCCTACGTAATTAATATTGATTATACGTTTCTGGTGCATTTTACGTAAAACTTCTAAAAAGCAAAAAGAAAGGTCACACATTTCCGAAAAATTAAAAAAAAAAAAGAATATTCTAGCATATACATCCTACATGAAAGTTGTATGAAAATGAATTTAAAGTAGATTAATTTATCTTTAAAACTAAAAAAAATTGATTCTAGCTCTTACAGAACAGAATTTATAGTCTCCAATATTTAAAAAAGGCAGCCTGCTTTATAATAGCAGGCTGCTTTTTGTGGAATTCTTCTTACAAATTGAATAATCGAATTATTGTCACTGTTTTGTTTCAGTGCAACAACCCGGTGAATTTCTCATTCACTAATGTCATGCGAAACCCCATTTATTGTATTAATACAATATAAATATATTTTAAAAAACGATCTATAATAAAGTTCCACAAAAAGCCGCCTGCTATAAGAAACTATAACTGTTGTTCTGTAAAAGCTAGAATCAATTATTTTTTTAGATTTAAAGATAATTCAATTCAACTTAATTTATTTTGATGCAACTTTCATGTAGTATGCATACAGGGTGTTTTTTTTAACATGAGACATCGAAATATCTAAAAAAATACGCATCCTATGAAAAAAATATGCGTAATAAAAACTTTTTATTTTCGAAGGGGAAAAGCGACTTTGAAAAAATTTACCCCCCCCCCCCAGGAGGGGGGTGGGGAGTCGAAAAATCGAGAAAAAAAATTGCGAACCGAAAAAAATTGGTTGAATAAAACTTACGTCTTTCATAAAGGAGAATCTGAATCTGTGATAAAAAATTGGAATTCCCATTTGAAATTACAAAGTTACTCCCACTCCTGCCTCCGGTGGGGTTGGCGTGGGGTAAATTTTTTCAAAGTCGCTTTTCCCCCTCGAAAATAAAAAGTTTTTATCACGGATATTTTTTTCATAGGATGCGTATTTTTTGAGATTTTTTGATGTCTCAAGTTGAAAAAAAAAACACCTGTAGATTAGACATTATTCGAAAAAAAAGAATTAACTTTTTTTTACTGAAAATTTCTTTAAGACTCTTTTCTTTAATTGTTCTGAAATTTCGGAACTTTTTTTTGGTTTACAGTGTTTTACGTAAAATACACCAAAAACGTAGAATTAAAAAAAAATGATGTCTTTCATACATTTTTCAACATCTTGAAGTGAGGGAAAAGTAAATCAATATTAGTCACATAGAAACTTTTTTTGGATGCAAAATTAAAGGTTTTTATCAGAGAAAACTTTACTTATTACTTGTTCGTTTCGAAAAAAAATACATAAATTGAGCAAAAACAACAAATATCGAGTTAATTTAAAAGGGGACCTAACGATTTTTGTCATACTCGGTCAAGATACTCAGGAGGCATCCCCAAACCATAATTTCTAGAGTACAAACTTTTGCCTGCTTTTTTAAGTGAAACTTGGTTCTTAGGAGGCGTGTTTGGAGATCGCATGATTCAGCGACTCAAAGATAGTTGAAAAACTTGTAATGTCACGGAATTTAATGAAAAATTAAATCCCACAATTTCCAGTGGGCTTGGTTTCTACCAGGCTCGGTGGAGCAGTGGATAGCGTGCTGGTGTAGAAACACCAGCGGCCTGCGTTCGAATCCTGGTCCGGAGTTAATTTTTGCTCACTATCGATTCTTTCCAGCTTTTCGACAGTATCTAGTCATTAGAATTAGTAAAGATGGAGAAAAAGTAAATAAACGGCGGGTGTAGCCGGGACCCCGTTATAAACTGTTTCAATTCTCGCCGGAGATCTTGGAAGCCTTTCAAATCTTCAAAAATCTTAGTGAATCTTGAAAAATCCTTAAGAGACCGTCAGAGAATCAGAACCGTAACTAGCCTTTCTTGCGCCCCTTGCTAGCTGATAACTTTGCGCCATCCTCGCCAAAAAAAGAAAATAGCGTCATCGCACGCCAATATTTAAAAAATATTTTAAAAGTAATTTATTTGTGGAATTGCGCCCCTTGCGGTCTGCGCCCAGTGCGGAGGTACAAACGTCACCACCGTAGGTGCGCCTCTGCAAATTTTATGAAATCGATTGGGTGACTGAGAGGTTTGGAATCTTAAATCGCTAATCCCGATTTTTCAAGATTATGGGATAGCGGTATTCAAATGATTTCAGCAGTGAATAACTCCTCGTTAAAAAGGTTACGAAATCCTTTTTTGTAGTTGCATGTCTCCTACATTGCCTGATTTTTAAAAATTCATTTAAAATTTAATTCAACCTAATATTTATTCATTTCATGTAAAAATATTCAATTCTCTTTTCAGGTATACACATGTTTGGGGATTCTTCTTAATCCTTTCAATTGCTTTTATTCTCTTTATTTCTTTGAATTTCTTTAATTCTCTTTCAAGAAAATGCATTCAGTTAAATTCTCTCTATTTCTTCTAAATTCTCTCAAATTTTTCTGAATTACATTAAATTCACTTCAATTATACTGAATTCAATTAATGAATTCATTGGGTTCTTTTAAATTCTTTTGAATTTAGAAATACATCGAAAGGGCAATTGGTAAACACATCGAGTTTTCATCAACTCCACTTTCAAAAAATGTTATTGCGTTGATTTTTAAAAATTTATATTTTTATAGGTACATATGGATTTTGAAAATCATGTTTCGAAAACTCTTAAGCGAAGCCTGGAATGTGAAAAAAATCATCCGTTCACGAAGTCTCTAAAGCTTACTACCCAAGAAACTGATGCAATGGCTTTTAAACGACATTCTAGTAAAAAAATTTTATTTAATTTAATTTAATAAATGATTAAACACAATAATTTTGCTATCACGTATTTAAAATTCTTTCTGCAACCAGCGTCTGTAAACCTAATTTGCAAATAGTCCATACAATGTAAAGTTTTCATTTCCATAATAAGAAAAATTATTATTTTAATATTTTAAACTTTAATAATTTTCTGAGTGATGAATTTTAAAAGCTATCAATTGTATTAAGTTTTCAGAAATTGTAAAAGTTAATTCATACATTTTGTTTCTAGACAATAATGAAGAACTAACATTATCATTTGAATCGGATAAGGTCATTCAATCCCCTTTAAAATTTAATGTTGAATGCTCGATTTTTGAGCAAAATAACAATAAAGCAACAACTATAAAAGTGATTCAAAAAACACTGAACAGTGTAAGTGTTAAAAAGAATTCTCTTGAAAAGAAAGAGTATGTACAAGTCTTGACACAAATTGATCCAAATGAAACGGGAACTTCTTCTAGCATTGAAAATGTTTCTGGAAATAATAGTGAAAATATTATTACTAGTGAAGAAGAATTCATTTCTTCTGAAGAAAAATCGATTGTTATACGAAATGTGCAGGAAAATTCTTTAAGGAAGGATTACAATGAGAAAAGTCTCCCTGGAGTTCATTTTTCTCTTGGCGCATACCTAAAAAGTCTACAAAATTCTTCAATTTTAGACAGAGTAGAAACTCCTGATACGAATACCAATTCTCTTACCAATTCTCATCATCATAAAATGCGTGGACATGATTATTTTGTAATCAGTGAAGATGAAAGTATATCTTGGAAAGATTATGAAAATTCATCTCTGGAAGATGAAGAAAATGACTCATACAAAAATGATGCTGATAGACTATGGAATCCTTTAAATAAAGGAAATAATAATGAAGATAATAGACAAAATTTCTCCGTGAATGATAAAAATCAGAATGCCTTCAAAATAGAAAATAATATTCGACTCGTGGATTACGATTATGATGAAGAGAGTTCTTCAGATATTGATATTATAACTCAAAATAATGATGAAATTAATTCTGAAAGGAAAGAATTTGACTTGAAAAATGAAATTAAAATTGATGAAGGATTTCAGGTAAAAGTATCAAAAGAACCTATTGAGTCAGTAATTAATGAAAATAATTATTTTAAGGCTGAAAGTACTGTTTTGAATCCATTATCAAGATTAAAAACTAGTGAAGTACAAGATCATGCGAGTAGCTATGAAGACTGTGGTAGGCCTAAAATCTTACAATTTAACAAACCTGGAACAATAGTTACAAGAAGTCGATTGAAAAAAGGGAAAAAGATGCAAAGAATTTGGGAAAAATTAAAAGATCTTAGAGTAGTATTGAAGAGGATTGATATTAAGCCAAAATATTGTGTTTCCAAAGTTTCCAAAAATGAGGAAAATAGGGAGTCATATGCTGAAAATACACAAACTTCAGAGGATGAGTATCTGCCTGTAGAAAGGCTTAATATTCAGCCAAGGAATCGTGATTCCCCGATAAATGAGGAAAATGAACATTCGAAAGTTGTAGACATTCAGATTCCAGTTGATGAGGTACCACTTATGATAGATGACAAAGCAGGCGAGGTGATTTCGCATATCCTTAAATTGAATCCATCATCTTTCCAGGTATGTTTATAAGAATCATGATTTATTTTAGTAAAAAAACTTTATGGCTTTAATTTTATTATTCATTAGACATAAATTCATTTTGGTAAGGATGATTAGAAAGGTTATATCTTTTTGTGGTTATTTATTAATGACGAATCCTTCCGTTTCTGGATACAGGATGCCCTTTTTTAGCCAAATATTGGATGCCTCACTGTCCACTTCATGTAGATCTAACGTTTTTGGGTGCTCGCCGTGGATGGTTTTTTGTCTCCATTGCGTTTCTTATTTCTTTATCGCTTCTGCGTTTATATTCAAGGCCTCATCTGAGGACACACTCAAGGGCGTGTAATCAAGATCCGTTTTACAGAAGATGGAATTGTATAACGCAACATTTCGCTTGCTGTTGAATAGTCTCGCAACTGTATAAATTGTGACTTACACAGTTTCTTGACATCTACAACGCCACTACCCACTCTATGTCGTGGTAGAACTACCCTTTCAATCGTCGTTCTGTTTAACCTTTCAAGGGTGGTGTTCGACCATTTGATGAGCCCAAAGGAGTACATGAGGACTAAGATGACATAGGTGTTGATTGCCCTGATCTTGTTCACCGAGTTGAGAGAACTCATCAGAACCAATCTGAGTCTTGAAGAGAAGGCAGTCATTAGGCTTTTCTTAACTATCGTATGCTGAATACCCATAGATTCAAGAATACCCAGATATTTACATTACTCACCTTCAGCCATTGCCTCGATGTAATTCTCGTTCTGGTTCTCTAGCTCCGCAGTCCTTAATTCTGTTCTGCATTTATTAAGTCCGAACTCCATGTGGATATCATTGGAAAATTGCTTTGTGATATCAATCACTTGCTGCAGTTTCTAGTTTGAACTAGCATATAGCTTCAGGTCATCCATGGATAGAAGATGGGTTAGTTGATAATCATCCTCATTATCATGTATTCTGAACCCATGAGACATGCTATTTAGTGTTTTGCTCAATGGGTTCAATGCTAAACAGAATCATAATGCACTGAAGAGTCTCCTTGAAAAATACCCATCGTGATGCGTATTGACCTAGTTATCTTTGGTTGTCCATTATCAAAGTGCTTGAATCTTGTACCCCAAAGCATCATCGCACGACTTAGAAAGTCAATGATGCGTGGGCAGATTTTGTACATTTTTAAGACTTCAAGCAAATAGTCATGTGGTACGGAAGGTAACGTTTGCTTGTAGTCAATGTATAGTATGTCATTTGCAAGTTTCTCTGATGTTTACGTGCTTGCGCCATGGCAACAGCGTCTATGGGCATACATGGGCATATATTATAAATTGTTGGAAGACAGGCTATCGGTCGAAATTCAGATGGATTTTGAACCTCTGGTTTTTTAGGCAACATATCGTCGCCCTAAAGTTATACTACGCCATGTCCCTCAACTGTCAAACTGAGAATTTGAGATTCAAAGTTTAACCATAATATACTCTACAAAAACGTTGTCAAATGTCGACATGAGTTTATCGGTAAAAAATAATGCATGATCAAGAACATATTAGTACAACTTTTAATACTATTATGAATGTATATTAGCTGATGTGGAAAACTGGTTTTGGACATAGCGTAATATGAGATTTTAAAAATTCATTTTTCCTCAGAATTACAGTACGCCATGTCCAAAAAATATTTATAAATGAACTATTTATAATGAAATTCTTAAGTAAAAAGTTTAACAGAATGATAGTTTACATTATTCTGATGTGTTACATACCTTGAATGAAATGAGTTATTCGTAAATTATTTACTTTTGAGTAATATTCCAATGGTTACTTTTAAGGTTAAATATATTTTTGAAAATTGTTATTTCTCAAATTGGACTTAGGTTATCCATATAAAATATGCACTATGAAGTTGGCATTTTTCACTTATAGCAATGCAAAAGAGGACATGGCGTGATATAATTCTAACTTTTAATTAACGTCACTATTTGGATTAATAAATATAACAGCTGAGGAAATAAATTTCAGAGAAAAATTGATTAAAAAACAAAGTTTAACCCTTACGGAGTCTAAAAATGATAATAGTTCAAAAATTTCCAAAAGTGGACATGGCGCAGTATAACTCTAGGGCGAGGATATACGTATTACCTTTTAGCATAAAGCCTCCCAGATAACAATCGTGCGACGCACAGTACTCGCATGCGTGCGAGGCACGCTGTGCGAGTCATAACGCACACATGTTGCCATCACCTGTCGCAATGCTGTGATGGGTAGGTAGAGTGCGTGCGCAATGCGTCTCATATCGCCATCACGACGTGCTTCACGTATGACTGCGTATGACAGCCTGTCTGTGACGCAAGCGTGCGTCCATCCTGCAGATAATTAAGAAATAATTCCATAATAATGTCCATGTTAATTTTTCCAACAAAAATAGCGGTTGGGGGGGGGGTATTAATTATTTTTCTCCAAGTAAAAAAATTACTTCATTATTTTTTTACGGAACATTAATTTGGACAAAAAAAGTTAATGGCAAAATACGAAGTCCATCGGAGCTGTAATTAGAAAAAATATTTTGAACTTTGAAATTTTGCTCCGTAAAAAGACCGTTTAAAACGCGTGATTATACAATTTTAATATAATCTTCTATGAATTTCATTTATTTTGAAACTGTAATTTTAAACTTTATTTCTGATTTAAATTTCCTAATATCACAATATATTACACAAGATTACGTGGGTATTGTTATAGCCTATTCTACTATTATAGATCTCAAATTGTATGAAACACTTGTTATAAAAATATATTTTTTTTATTGCAATTATTGCTGTTTTCATTTGATAATAATTTGTACAATA
Organism: Andricus curvator; assembly: GCA_932195095.1. Classification (NCBI taxonomy): domain Eukaryota; kingdom Metazoa; phylum Arthropoda; class Insecta; order Hymenoptera; family Cynipidae; genus Andricus; species Andricus curvator. The sequence continues at coordinate 46,295 of CAKNYM010045280.1, forward strand.
ATATAATTTCAAATCCTGCCCGAATTTTGAAACTCGCATATCACCGTCATGCATGCGATCTTCACACGTGCGAGCGATATGCGTCGCAATTGAGGACGCATATGTCTGATCGGGTGATGGCGTGGCGTGCGGGATAATCTGCACGCGTGCGAGTCAATACGCCATCATTGTACGCGCACATTGTTATCTGGGCTGGTATCCGATCTGAGTTTTCGATGATTCATTGTGCACCATGTTTAGACGTAGAGCTTTCCAGTAACTAGCCCTTTTCAAAACCGCTGAAACGTCTGAATCTTTGATATTAGTTAGCTCCATTTCAGGGTTATTGCTTACTCTTGCTTTTTCTAGTTGGAACCACGCAGCGTCTGAATGGCTTCTGTTTGTATACCCAAACAGCTGACCAGTAGTTAGTCATGTCTTCCAATTGAGGGACTTCGGTGTCTTACTGGTTATTTTGCTTTACACTCAGTTCACGGTAGAACCTTCTTCCATTTGCCTGAAAGGTTTGATTTTGCTGCCTTCATGCACTACTTTTCTTGTACCGGCGCAGCCTGACAGTAATAACATCAAGTCTCTGCCGCTGGGAGTCTTTAATCTCATCCAATATTGCTGGTGTCAATGTCTAGATGTACCAATGATGGATGATTTGGGTAACATGGTGTGTTAGCTTTCTGGTTCTATTACCTTTCTTATATTGAGTCAATCGACCCAATTTAGAACTTCTTTGCTGACATCCATATCCAACCTGATTTTCCGTGGTGGATCTCGATCCCTTTCTGGGGCAAAAACTGCCTTTGTAGGCCTAGTTCTGTGGTCCAACGTTCTAACGGCTGCCAAATCTGGACTATACACAAAAGTTTGTTTGTTCTATATGTCTGAACTCTATTAAAGCACGACAAATATTTCTTTCAAGGTGCTGTAGTTTTTCTGGGATTTCTCTATTTACATCAACGTTATTAATGTCCGGATGTGGTTCTAGTGGATCCAATGCTTGATTTTCATTATCCCTAGCACCTATGCCTTCTGCTTCATTCAGGTCTTCGTTGTCCACAACTTCTAGAGGAACTTCATCAACAGGAAGCTGTTGTTCCACTTCCATTTAATGGCAGCAATTTCAAAAACCGAAAGCATTCTGTTTACAGATATTGAGCGTTTTTGGTCTGCTAGATTCTGCTCATATATTCTTGTGGCTAGCTCTGGGTACATAAGTAAGAAGACTGGATGGTGTTCTCGCCTTACATTTTGAACACTTTTCTCTGCCAAAAAATAAAGGCGCATAACACCTCTGTTCATATGATATGTCCATTTTAATCGCCATATTCGTCGCTAAACCTCTGCGTCTGCCTCTGGTTGAATCAGGCCGTCTGCTTTTCAACGTAAAATCAACCTGTCGTTTAATCTCTATTGCTCAGGCTTCTGAAATAAGAAGATTATTTTCGATGTCCTTTACCTTAATGATAAGCTTTCTCACTGGAACTTCCTGTATGTCAGGATACTTTGCAGCAAACTTCGTCCTGAAGTTGTATTCGTTTTCGCTTTTGGTTTCAAATTTCGCACTTTCATAATAGAGACGCACCAATTCCTCTTTCATTGTGGAACGCCATTTGATGCTCTCTTACGGTATTACTGTTAAAGTGGTTGGCTGCAAAGTGATAACGCTAGCCAAAGCATCCTTCGCAGGCATAGTTGATGTTCCACTGTTAACTGTTTGTCTCAGATGTTTTTGCTGGCCAGCTGTTTGATGAGTGAGATCTACCTGGCCATCTCGCAGCTCACCATCACCACCGTCCCGAATGCTGTGGTCCCCAGCGGTGAATCCAGGGGCGCAAATGTGACGAGTGTGTCACGTGACTGGATTCCTACCTTACCGACACTTTTTTTATTTGTAAACTTATTTCCACACGAATAGCCACATCGAGTTGAAAATTTGGGATAATAAATAAGAAGCACTAAGACACGCGGCTCTGGTCCTACATTTTTGTAAGTATGAAAAAAATTTGAAGGGTAGAAATGCAGAAGGAGTCAAGCGCCAAATTTTCGAAATTGGGTTTATTAGCTCAAGAAATCAGATAAATTCTAATACACATGCCTGCCAAAGGATTTTATTGGGGCATCATTTTTCAAAATTCCCACTAAAAAAAGAACAGCTGGAGGGGTCAAGCGCCAATGTGTACTTGATCCCGATCGATCATCGCGCCTGCGCAGTATTGTGTTTTTGTGTTTACAGTAAAAGTGTTTGGTCTTTTTAAATTAAAAACAATGCCACTTGGTGGAAATTTTGCCTTTTATGCCTCCTTGGGCGCGGCAACAATATATAGAAATTATTCATGGGCATTAAAATATGCATAACGATCCGCTGATGATGGGTACCCCGTTTTATAATATTTTTTTCTACGATTTTATAATAAAAAGTTCAACAAAAATTTTCCTTGAATATCTTAATTTAATCACATTCTGACATATTGATATAGTACAATCTACGATAGGATAAAATAATAAATTGCTCACTTCTAATTTCAACGGACATAATGTTACAAGAAGAAACCCAATATAAGGAAAATAATAATAATAATCGCAGTAATTATTGCCGTTTAAAGTTGTCCGAGAAGCTTTTCTAACCTCAAAGTAAAAAATCCAATTTCATTTTTCTCGACACTGGTTAATTATTCTCAATTACTATTCGGTCCTTCCATTCAGTACTAAATAAGCTAAAACGCAATTTCTTATTTTTTGGAAATATGCAAAATTATTGCTGCTATCGTCATTTGAAGTTAAAATTTCAGTTTTACGCTATTTCGAAGTCATAATTGGATTTTCAAATTTCTCGAAACTGCGTGATTTTTTTTAAACAAACTTTTTGGAAATCAATTCGTCCATTCAATAGCTAGAATTCAAATTTTTATTTTTTTCGTAAACTGCAAATTGACTCCACAATTAATGTTGAAAGATGTTGAAAGTCGATACGGACCCGAAATCTATCCTCGAAACGTGAGCTGTTTTATTCATTTTCTCGAAACCGGATAGCTTTCTTTAAGCAAACTTTTTTTAGTTCGATAGAGCATGAAAGTATCTCGAAAGGACTTTCGTTTTTTTTTCTTAAATGGTCCTGCTGAATTTACAACATGTTTTTAGTCTCTCCTGAAAAAAGTGAAAAATGGCGCTTGACTCCTTCTGCATTTCTACCCTTCATTTGTTTATAACAAAATTTTTTTTTGCTTTTTTCCTAATTATAAAAATTTAGGACCAGTGCCGCGTTTCTTAGTGCTTCTTATTTAGTATCCCAAATTTTCAACTCGATGTGGCGCTTCGTGTGAAAATAAGTTTACAAATAAAAAAAGTGCCGGTAAGGTAGGAATCTGGTCACGTGACCCACTCATTACATGGCTTTAGGTATGCTTTTTTTTTGTTTGAATTTATACTCTCCTCAATGAAAGGTACGTACCGGAGATTCTATGAGAAAAATCAAGAAGACGCAATTTTGAGTCATTTTCGAGAAAAATGCATTTTAAAAATTGCGAACAGATGGTCATCGAGCCGGTGTAAAAGTATTTCGCAGCGTCGGTAGCTCCCTGGTAGAACGCTCGGCTGATAGCCGCAAGGTTGGGCGTTCGATTCTCGCTATCCTTACATTTTTTTTTAATCAAAATACTTGTTTATTTCATTTTTGAATAACATTTACTAAAATTATACCATTCAATGATTATTTATTCCTTGTTAAAAAAAAAACAACTGTGTTTATCTTATTTTTACTATCACTCGTTTGGACAATTGTGCATTTTATTAAAATTCTTTATTCAATAGTTTCTAGTATTTATATTTTTAAATTAAATGAGGAAAAAAATGTTTCAACAATAAATACAAAATTAAAATGTTAAAATGCATGTATGATGAGATGTTCAAGCTGGACGATAAAGGTTTATCGAATTAAACCACCAAAGTAATTCCGCAAAAGTGTACTCCTTTGGTCCAACCTTGTGATGTTTATTTTCACAGGCAGGTAAAAAATCTTATAAAGCGTCTTCAAAACTGTTTTTACTTGATTGAACATAATTGCGAAATAAATTCCCGTGAAGATAGTATAAAAAGGACATTCAATTGTTCACCAACAATTATCTTCTCCGATATTTTGTAATAGGTTGCATTATGCTTGGTATGCTTCGAAACTCTGTGATGATAGGAAAACTTATGAATGTGAATGAAGTATGCTTTCCCATCAATGTTTTGACACAACCATGTAAACGTAAAAAATCTGCGTCTATTAGATGTGTCAGATGTCGTGAAACTTTTTGTTTTCTTGCTTTTATGACCAGTATCACTCTGTTTCGTGCGCGATACTACATAATCCTAATGATATGAATAATAAAAGTTAAGAATAAATGTAGGTGTGAAAAAGTAAGTGCATGAAAGATAATTGGCTATTATTTATGTGTTTTTTTGTAGTTTGCGGAAAACATTTTAATTTTCTATTTATTGTTTGAAACACTTTGTTCCTGCTTTAATTTAAAAACATAAATACTAGAAACTATTGAAGACTAAATAATTTTAATAAAATGCACAATTGTCCAAACGAGTGATAATAAAAATACAATAATCATTAAATGGTATAATTTTATTAAATGTTGTTAAAAAATGGGATAAAGAAGCATTTTGATAAAGAAAAAAAAAGAAAAAAAAGTACGGATAGCGAGAATCGAACGCGCAACCTTGCGGCTATCAGCTGAGTGCTCTAACAGGGAGCTACCGGCGCTTCAAAATACTTTTACACCGGCTCGATGACCATCTGTCCGCAATTTTTAAAATGAATTTTTCTCGAAAATGGGTCAAAATTGCGTCTTCTTGATTTTTCTTAGAAAACCTGTGGTACATGGTTTGACATGGAAAACCCCGTCAGTAGCAATGCTACATTCAACATAGTCGTCAAAGTCATGAGAGGAAAGCTCAAGCCCTGCCGCAACGCCAACGCGAGAACACTTTCGACAGGGTTGTTATTACTTTATTCTTCTTCTTATTATTATTATACCTTTAAGCCAAATTTCTTTCGGGGTAAGCGTGACTCACTCAGTTCTAGCCTCGTTATACTATCGGGAATCAAGGAGTTTATATAAGCGAAGTGAGATAGGTAAGTGTACGAGGCTGTAAAGGGGCGGTGGCATAGATTTTTAGAATAATCTAGAATTCTCGTGTTATTTATTTAAATAACACGTTCGTTCCACAAGACTGCTCCGACCCAGGTCATCATGAAAATGTGTATTAACCTTTCAGCAAATTTGTGTCAACTTTGCTAAAAGTTTGCAGCAACATTGCAGCCAGTTTTCCAGAATCTGGTACGGCAAGGACATTTAAAGGTAGCAGAAACCTTGACATAACCTTACAGTAAGGTTGATGTATGTAAGGCAATGTATTTATTGTGATATGCTCCTTACTTTTGGGTGGGATTTATTGGAAGTAGTAAGAAGGATAATCGTCGGGGATAATAGATTTTTATCTACTAGGAGAAAGTGAGAAGGAGTTATCTCATGAGATAAGAAGAGACAGGAGAGGTAGGGGAACCATAGGAGGGAGTGAGAGGAAATGTTGCCATTTTTGTAGAAGATGGATGTATGGTGGATAGATTTCGAGGGAGGTGAAAGGAGGGTGTGAGGTGTCTATCTCATACGATACAGAGAGATAGAAGGTTGGAAGAGTGATCTGGAGAGTATCAGAGGAGGGAGTGAGAGGATAAATGTCGAGGGAGCTGGAAAGGGGGAGTGATGTGTCTATTTCGTAAGATAGAGAGAGATAGCAGGTTGGAAGAGTGATTTGGAGAGTATCAGAGGAGGGAGTGAGAGGATAAATGTCGAGGGAGGTGGAAAGGGGGAGTGATGTGTCTATCTCGTAAGATAGAGAGAGATAGCAGGTTGGAAGAGTGATCTGGAGAGTACAAGAGGAGGGAGTTAGAGGATAAATGTCGAGAGAGGTGGAAACGGGGAGTGATGTATCTATCTCCTAAGATAGAAAGAGATAGCGAGTTAAGCGTGTGTTTTTGGTTTCGATTTTCTCCTGAAAAGAATTTAATTAGCGGAGATTCAATTCGTTAGTAAGTGGGAAAGGGATGAAGTTAGTCAGTGTGTCGGCTGAAATGGCTGGTATGCCAGCTGTCTCAGCGGAAACGGGCAGGCTGGTATGTCAGCCAACCCGTTCGCGGAGAAAATAAGGATGGGGGGGGGGGGGAGAAAATTGAAGTAACTAGAAAAAGTTATGTTTCGTTTGATTTTTATTCCTGATCTTTATTTTACCATTATTTTACAGAGAATCGGAGTTCTTATTTATCGAAGTCGTGGTTCTTCCTCAGAAGAGGGTGACGTAGATGTGTGTCCAGGCGGCCTCTGGCTGGTTTCCAGCTGGAGGCTCCTGAAGATCGAGAGATATCTGGAGATTTTGTGTGCCAGTGGTTGGTCACGGCAATGGCTTGCTCGTGAAGACTTATGGCTGGCTTCCAGCTGTAGGTACCTAGGACTGGCTTCCAGCTGTAGGATTTAGTGTGAGGGCTCTGGCTACCAGCTCCCAAACACTTCTGAAGTTCTGGGCCAGTGCGCGCCCTTTTAACGGGGAGGCTGCCTGGGAGTCGAGCGGAGAGGGTAGAAAATCGTTGGAGGGAGATGCGCGCGTCGAGCTGCGCGGCGCTGTACTCACGACTCTCGCCTCTACTCGCCCTGCCGCCTTGCTGACGTCACTTCACACAGTACCTCCATTCGCCGTGGTGAGGCTACATTCTCTCTCTCTTACTCTAAGGTCTAATTGCTAGTTATTATAATTTTAAGATGGTTGCCTACTGAATGAATAAACGTCGTCTGCGAGAGTGTTTTAAATCTACCAATAAAAAGAGTCTCGCTCTATGCGAGCCGCGTATAACAATTGTAATACAAATTCTTGAAAAAATAATCAAAACTTTGTTAAATTGGATTTCAAGGGCAAAAGGAGGAGAAAGCGGAAAATTATCTCTAGAGTCTAAAATGTTTCAAAATATTTAAGATCAATATACTAGAAGATCTTGTAGATAGTTTAAAACATTCAAAAAATTTTTCAAATACATGCATGAAATTATGGTGTGAATATTTCAGAAAAATAAAAAATGCTTAAAAGAAGCTTCGGAAAACGACTCTAGAGCTTCTAAACGTTATTAAAAAATGGTGGTAAAAAATCTGGAAGACATTCTAATTTTCCAACACTAGATATTTCCAAGTTTATAGAAATCTTCTGATATTTGAAAGACGTGAATTATTTAATATTTCAGAATCTTCTGTTGTGGAATGTTTTAGAATAATATTCGCAGATAATATTAGATTTGGTATATTCAATCCAACAGCCATACCACGCTGAAAAAACCAGTTCTCGTCAGTTCACTGAAGTTAAGCAGCGTTGGGCGCGGTTAGTACTTGGATGGGTGACCATTCGAGAATACTGCGTGCTGTTGGCCCGTCGTGGGTGTGGTGAGCCCACACTTGTAGTTATTTACTACAAGAAACTATCCGCCTAGAAACACTACCCGAATCGGGTAGTGTCACGCCTACCCTGAAAGGGAAATGGCTTAATGGTATACATACAATAAATAAATATATATATATATATAAGGTTGAAACAACCACCGCAGGGCCCCACTGAGAGCAACTGCCATCTAAAAAATGACACCGGCTCCCAGTAGAACCGCGGTAAATCACACTTATGGCCACGCCTCACAACCATGAGAATGGTGGTCACAGGGCACGATAAAGTCACAACGACAGGCCGGCGAAACCCTCGTGTGTCTTGAAGACACGAAACGACCCATCCATCTCGCATCCAACCCGTGATAGTTTCCCTGTTCACCGAGGCTTTATGGCGCGTAATGCTGGCATCGTAGCAGTCTAGCAAGTCATCCTTCAGTTGATCCGTCCACTCAATGTGGGCGTTTCGCCGGTTCGTCTTCGTATTTCCATCTAAATTATTTTCAGCACCCTATATATTTCTATTTTACATATTAATTATTTATTGCTCATTATTGAAATAATTATAAATATTATTATTTCATATATTAATCTATTCTATATATACAGTGTGCCCAACTTTATAGGGCCACCTACTTTTTTGTGGCTAATTTTTTTTCTGCTTTAGCAAATTTCATAAAATTTTTTGAGTGTGTTATAGAATCAAACTGACGATTTTTCTCTGAATTTGATAAGCCTAATTTGAGTCGTTCGTTTTTTTTAACAGTTATAGTGAAAAAAGTGGTGTCCCACATTATTAGGCCATGTGGAAAAAAAGCAATTTTTCGAAAAAATTGCTTTATTTAAGTATTTAAAGTTATTTTAACCAATAATTATTCAAGTAATTAAAGCTTTATTTACAAAAAATTAGTAGTCAATTGCGTTTCCGTCGTTCTTGAATACCATTTTCATCCGCTTTGGCATTGAATCATTGAGATTTTTGAGACTTCTTGCGCTGATGTTGTCCCACGCTGACTTTACCGCTTCCTTGAGCTCTGCGATCGTCGCATACTGCTTGGCGTTCTCATAAACATTGCGAACCATCATGCCCCAAACATTTTCAATCGGATTAAGGTCCGGCGAAACGGCAGGCCACTCAAGTACTGGAATCTTCGCCTCGGCCAGACTCGGCTAACCAATTCTTGGTTGACTTGCTGGCGTGTATTGACGCGTTGTCTTGTTGAAATTTTTAACCGAGCAGAGCGGAATCGTCGAATGTAGGGCTTGAGATGTTCTTCAAGAACTGCCTGGTAATCTCCGCTGTTCATTTTATGGATAATGAAAGCCAAGCTAACTTTCCCGAAGCCGCTGTATGCTGCCCATACCATGACAGATCCGCCACCAAAGTTTCGTGTGGAAAAAACGAGGTTCTTGTCGAAGATCACGCCAATAGTATCGTAATCCATCTGGACCATTCAAATTAAACTTTTTTTCGTAAGACCAGATAATCTAAAACACATATAAAAGACGAAAGTCCTAATTTAATATGTATTGGGTTGTGGTATGTATAGTAATTAATTAATGAATAAATAAATAAATGAATAATAAAATAAAATAATAAACGATGGTAATATTTTTAAATGAGCCAAGCACCAAAATGTAAATCAATTCCTTTTGAAATTTATAGTGGATCTCTGCCACTAAAAGACACGATATTCTTTTTCAAAAAATGCTCTTAGAGATTCGAAAAAGTTCTGAGTTTCTATCAGGAAACTCGCAAATCGCTTTTCGGATAAATTTGTTTTTCTGAGCTGTGTGGGGAAATAGATTTTCTTTGCACCCCTAAAACGAACTTTGAACTTTGTCCTTTTCGGAAGAGGTTCTGAACAATTAGTTTTTTGAACTAAGTGTTCAGTTGCTCTCCACTCTGAGAAGATTTTGTGAGGCAAGAAGAGAGGATAGATCCTCTAGTCCTCCCTCAAGGTGATCTACTCTTGCGATCTGCGATTTTCAGCCGCCAGATCCAGAATGGTGTTTTTCGTCTGAGACGCTCTTTTTATTTTCCTGTTCCCATCCACCCTCCCACGCTTACGCAACAGCGTTTGAGTGGGAGTTTGTCGGAGTCTGCGCTTTGCTCTTTCTCCAGTGTGATGCAACAGGGCTACCCCTGTAACTCGCCGGTTACAATATATATACACCAGAGACTCGATAGATGAACAATCTCGGGGGTTGCCTAAAAATGGCCTTGTTCATATAACGCGTACAGCGAATCGTAAACAGTCAGGGCCGCATGAACCGTCTCTCGCCCTGCCCCCTGAGAAACTGTGCGGACCAGCAATTCTAGGAATTCATATAACGCGTTCAATCGCGCGTTCAAATAGCGAGTCTCTGGTGTATATAAATAAACTTCAGTATTTTTTCATTATTTTTTTTCAGACTGACAAAAGAGGAAAACGAATTCCAGCTGCTCTAAAAAAAAATATCGTAGAACCAATTGCAGAAACCTACGAATCTTATGAAAAGTATTGCAAAATGCTTACTTCTCATTTGCTATTTGATGTCACTGATAAAATAAAGAATGCAGTAGCAACTATCGATATAGGTTCTACGTAAGTTGAAATTTGAAATAATGTAAAATTGCAAATTATTCTATAAGTATTTGCCCCGTTTTTATTGGCATTATAGTTTTATAGTTTATACAAAATTCAAAGATAAATTTCGATTATGCAAACATGAAAACCATTTTTTATTTAAAGAAAATTTACTAAATTCAAACAAATGCGTTGAACAGGTCACAAAAATTCGAAGTGGTTAGTAACTCAGCTACAAAAATTATGAGTGGTGCAAATTCGTACTTGCTCGGATTTGAAATTAGTATAGCTGTTTTTAACGAGAAATCATTTCAAATTCCTTCAATTGGAAATCTTCTTCGTCTCCGAATATTTAATGAAAGTTTAAAATCAGCTTCACTAGTTTTTGCTTACGTTAGGAATGTGACAATAATTAACATAGAAAATAATAGGATGGAAAGTAAGTGTATTTTTAATAATGTTCCGAATAAAATTATATTGTATAATATTAACAATATTTTATCAGAATCTTCCAATTATTATTTTTTCTCCTTTAGTCAGTTGTGCTGTAGTAACAAAGTGGTTACAATTGAACATTTTACACGCAAGCAAAATCCTGGATTTACGAATAATAGTGAGCTTACGTGATACATTCAATTCACTGCAAGCATTGCGTGAATTTAAATCATCACCACTTTTGCCTTTGATTTTAAGACCAGAAGTAGAAACTTATACGCTTTCAGTTTTTGAAAAATCTAGAATATTGATGCCACGGATTTTTTCAAATGCACAGGTATCAGAAACAAATTGATTACTTAAATTTATTACAAGAATTATTTCTTTAATAAAAATAAAAACTTTTTCTATAATCTGTTCAGCTATTTTTAAAATTTCACTAATTTTTCAGTTCAATGTGCATCTGGATTACATGCAGTCAAAACAATTCCACTCACTAATTCAGATCACTAAAACTATTATAAGTCAGGAACCGAAAGTTTGTGTAATTGAAGGCCCTCCAGGTGCTTTTATTTTTAAATAAAATTTTATCACTGAGACCAAATTCATATCAGTCATATATATACATATATATGAGAGCGAGAAAGACGCTTTTCTTTGCCGTACTTTTGATGAAAGGCTCTATGTAAATTTTTTATGAAAAATGACTTTTTCATATCGTCAGATTCGTAATTAAAAAAACGAATTCATCTGTGCAAGAGTTAATTAGACATTATAATTAAATTTTGAGATAATTTGACCCTAATTAGCCTATTTACAAGGCTTTTTGGGAAATCTGAAGAAATACTGTCGCAGAAAGGCTCAGTCTACAAAAAGGTACCCCTATCTACACGAATTTCAGTATTGCGGGATCGACTGCGCGCCGAGAAAATTCTTCGATAGGGTTTTGCTAGTCTGTAAATCAGTCACTCGCGCCAAGTTAAGGAAAACCTATGTACATACAGACGTTCTTCGTCCTGATTTTCGCTCAAATCGGTTCAATGTTCTGGCAGAAAAAAAACCTATCTTCATCTTTAGATTTCTAACTAAATTTCTTGCAATTATTTGAATGACCAAAATATTTGATTATATCCATATTTTTAAAGGTATTCACTTTATAAGTAAACCTATCGCTTACAAAAACTATTAATTGATGCGTGCTCTACAACAGTGCATTAAACGCCAGATGCCATAGGAATCATTTTGTACCTATATTCACATATTAGATGACCCTTATGACAAGTGGCGCATAAAGCATTATTGTGAAGCACGCTTCAATTATAACCTCCATCTGGCTTGTATCATTAAATCTTGAAAATAGTTATATAACAACAATTTTTGAAGAATTAGAATTTTGGTTAAAGCTACATTCTGAAGTCCTATAAACATCGTGGGAAAATCATTTCTTCTTCATTGTAATATTTTGTTATCACATTCATATTAGAAAAAATTGCAACTACGTATATTTATTTTATTTCAATTTGCTTCAATTTCATTGTTAGTCATCCTTCAATGATTTATTAATAACATTAATACACAATGGTAGATACTAAATAAATTGTAAAATTATTAAAAAAATATTTATCAATTGCCTTAATTAATAATTATTATTAAAGATTGCCATTATTATTATTGCGAATATTGCACTGTAAAATGTAGAATTGTAGATAGAAGTGTTTCTTCAACCTGAAAGCGACCTTTCTTGGTGCCGAAAAGGCAGCTCGAAATCTTATCTACGTATGTAAATAGGTTTTTTCATAAGTTTTATCGCCTACTTTGAGCATGAATTGCACATAAACAATTTAAATTATTAAATTTTTCGCAGCAATGAATAGAGCCGGTTCGAATAACCCAAAAACGATAGTTTTTTTTCTAAAACAATCATATATTCGAAGGTTCATCTCAGTAAAGATGCTAACAGGTTCCTTTCAATATCTTCGTTCAATTCTAAATGTAGATAGAGTCTTTATTCAAAAGTACAGCAGTTCTGTGTCATATAATAGTGTCTCACTAGCAATAACGCTTCCCTACGACTGGTATGAATTTGACCTTAAGTTATATTTTGAAAATTAATTTTTGAGAATATATACTATTTCACTTTTTTTAATCAGGCACAGGAAAAACGAAGACCATTGCTGATATTATTTTGGCGGTTCTAAACAGTGTCGAAATAAGAAATAATTGGCCACCAAAAATATTATTTTGTGCCAAATCTAAAACAGTGGTAGATGAAATGCTACGATTGATATTTATGAAAACAAAATTAGGTATAATTTTACTATGAATGATGTTTTATGGAACTGAAGATAAAATCAATTGTAATTTTTTTTTCACAGGTAAGGATATTAAAATGGTCCGCCTTGGCCATCCAGGAACGACAAATCAAGAAATAAAAGAGTTTTCTCTACCAATTTTAGCGGAGCGACATGTCCGCTTAGGGATCAGCGAATTTATTTTTTCACGGAAGATAGGCCTTAACGGTGTATGCTTAATAAATTAAATTCTTTAATTTTAATTTTTAGGCGATAATTCTTATAACTGTACGATCTTTAGGTAGAGGGTTGATATTTTGCATGAATATTGACCAGCCCTATGGAGCATCTCTCACCTTTAAAATCTACCTTTAAAATCTACCTTTTTCAACCTGAAATTTAAGCTTGAACCGCTAACCTTTGAATTCTGACACCTCAACGTTGACAATTCACCCCTGACCTTTGACCCCAGACCTCTTCATCCACGTATCCAAGTTTCAAATATCTATGTTCCTAATACTAATTTTTGACAATTTTTTTCTTTAAACTTAAAGAGTTTTTAAAATGAATCACTTCTAAAATATTTTGTAACTATCGTTTTGAATATGAACTATTTTATGTTTTTTACAGGAAGACAATTTTGAGGAAGAAATAAAAACTTTCCTTGATGAAAGCCACCTATTAAAATATGGTAATAATATAATAAAGACGCAAGTTTTTGAATCCTGTTTTAAAATTCTAGAAAGTGGGAACAGTGTAAGTAACACGTGATACAAAACGTAATTAGTTAAAATGAAAAAAAGTTTTAAAAGTTCTTACTGTTAAATTTCTACCATCTTTTGTATGTATACTATATATATATATATGCTTATATAGGTGCAAGAAATGGATGAAGAAGATTTTTTAAAACTTGTGGTGTTTGCGGAAAATACATTGCTATTGGAAGCTGATGTAATATTTTCTACTCTTTCGACATGCCATTCGATCCTTGGGTACGATTTTCAATTTTTCTAATATTATTTATTATTTATTTAATTTAATTTTTACCAACAGGAAAAGAGAAGACATATCAGTTTGTATAATTGATGATGCAGCACAAATTCCTGAAGTCGAGATATTGAAACCTCTCACTTTTGGTGTGAAAACTTTGATTTTATCGGGCGATCCATACAAAAGTTCATTTCGCGAAAACATCGATTATGTATGTATTATATTTAATATAATAAAATTAAAATTATTTGATCAAAGTATTTTAAGATAGATGATATATCTTAAATTTAATTTCGGTCTTTTTACAGAATTTAGGAAAATGGAGAATAAATGGCTCATTATTTTCACGAATAAAGTCGAATTTCGATAGATTAGAAAGTAGCCCAATTATTAAATTTGATATCCAATATCGATTTAATGAAAAAGTTATGTTTTGTCTGAACAAAATGATCTTTTGCGGAGATTTAAAGAGTCATTTTTCAAATGATACGTTTCCCGTGTTTCCCTGCAAAGTTTTCAGTCTTTATTCAAATCGTACTGAAGATGATGAAGCCTTGTTTGCAGCGAATTTAATTCTCAGCATAATTGAATTTGCGAATTTGGAAAATACTATTAAACCTATGAGAATTGGCGTCATTGTACCTTTTGCAACTTCAAAACCAGGCATAATTGCCGCAATTAACAGAAGGTAAAATATCACTAATATTATTACTTTACCACGATAAAAATGAGAGCAAAATATACTGGTTATCATTTTTCAAGGAAAATGTACAAGCAGAAAAAAACACGTGAGCCGTCGTGGGACGCCAGGCAGAAGTGATAACTTCATATGATGTAATGCATCATATTGTATGATACTGTATCATAATCCATCATATTATATGATATTGTATCACATTGTATTAGGATGTATCATATCATATGATATTGTATCATAATGTATCATAATGTATTATATTACATTATACAGTATCATATTGTGTCGTATAGTGTGATAGTGTATCATACTGTAGCATATTGCACCATATTGTATCATATTTAATCGTATTGCATTATATTGTATGATACTGTATAATATTCTTTCATAGTATATGATATTGTATCCAGTGGTGTGATCCTAAAAAAGAAAGTGGCCTGGCGGTTCATTCATAGAATCTTTTTATTATATATATATATATATATATATATATATATACAAACTTTTAACTATATAGTTAAAAGTTTGTCATAAGGACGACCGCAGGATTTCGCCGGGAGTGGGTGCTAATCTGAGAAATTGCACCCGCTCCCAGCGAAATCGCGGTAAAATTTCAGCATAACCACGTCTCACGACCGTGAGATAGGTGGTTACAGTCTGCGACGAATTCAATACGACGATCCGGCAAAAGTGTCGTGCACCCTGAGGACACGGAACGACCCAAGGGCGACCGCCTTCTGCATTTTCCCCGCAAGTGTCTCAGCATTTTGTTGACACGCAGGGATGCTTTCCAGGCTATTAATCATTGAAACCTTGGCACCTCCAAGAGCGCCGATGATCAAGCCGATTAGCTTAACAGAATATTCTGGGTATAACTGCCGCAACTCCCTTATAGATCTTTATATCGAGAATATGAAGTTCCAGTATATGCGGCACTTCTCATTTTCGACAATTCACTCTATTTCTCGAGAAGCGTTGAGCGGAGCGGTATTTGGGAATGTCTTGGCTCAAAATGTGGCGACGGTATGCTAGAGTGTAAATGACACCGTCTTGATATGCCAAAATGAAACCCTACATGCCCGACTTAAATACGGGTTATTTAAGGAAAGCAAACGTTAGCTCATACGACATCGACTAATCCTCCACATTTCTGTGGAAGATGCCGTGCATGTTCATGTCGAGGAGCTGTTCGCGGAAGTTTTTCTCCTGTGCTTTCTTAATCCGGGCCTTCAGGAGTGAGTACTCGAGATGGATAAGATTTGATGCATTTTGCTCACCCCTGACATTGAAGTCAAGGCCGAGTGTGTCAGCAGCCTCCTCCGCTGCTTTGTACAGAAACGCCCCTTTACCCACTTCTTCGTGTTTCCTGACCATTTTAAGAAGAGGGTCTTGTCCATTTGCGACTATATGTGCTGTACCCAGAATAATCCTTTTGTGAAGACATTCAAGATTCAGTATTCCGCGACCAACTTGACGGCGTGAGATGTGAAGTCGCGGAACAGAAGACTTAAGGTGCATGCTTTTGTTCATGTGCATAACCTTTCGGGACCCGATATCGAGGGATCTGAGCTCGTCCTTTGTCCATGGAACCACTCCAAATGAATAGAGTACTACTGGGACGGCAAGCATGTTTGTCGCAGATACTTTGTTCCTCGCCAACAGTTTGGAATACCATATCCGTCAGATAAGACGTTTGTATCTGCATCGGAGAGTATCCTTTATAGATTTCACGTCCTGAATGCGGCTCTGTGGCACGCCCAGGTATGTATAGGTCTCTCCAGCGCCAAGGTGTCGTATAGCGCTTCTGTCGACGAGCTCAGGGTCTTCGGCGATGCCAATAAGTTTTCCTTTCTTCAAATAAACCTTGGCGCATTTCTCTAATCGCAACTCCATTCCAATCTCTTGAGTGTACTCTTTGACAATGTCTAGAGCTAGATGTAGTTTCTCTTGATTTTTAGCATAGATCTTAAGATCATCCATGTAAAATACATGAGTGACCTTATGCTTTCGATTTCCAGGTTTGCCGCAGAGATATCCTTCGGAATGGCGAAGTGCGAGAGATAGTTGCAATAATGTGAGGCAAAAGAGTAGAGGACTCATGGTGTCGCCCTGAAACACACCTCTCTGAAAGGTGACACTATTAGTGATCATACGATGTTTTCCAGATGAGATAGTAAATGGGAGGTTGAATCGAAAGCTTTCCGGTAATCAATCCAGGCCATCGATAGGCAACGCTGATAGGGTGATGCGTCTTTACAGACATATCTATCGATGAGCAGGTTCTCCCGACATCCTGCTACGTCTTTCTTTGAGCCGCGTTGCTCGTACATCTCTCGCCACACAGGTCCAATTGTCCGAACAATCCTATCATTTAGGATAGCTGTGAAGATGTTATACAGTATGTTCAGACAAGTTATTGGCCTGTAATTCTTAGGGTCAGCAAAGTTGCGCGTCTTCGGTAGGAGAACTGTGTGCCCTTCCACCAACCACTCCGGAATAGGCTCTTCCGACGTTAGGTATGAGGTGAAAATGCGGGCCAGATGCTGGTGGGTTGAAGGAAACTTCTTCCACCAGAAGGTCTTGATACCATCTGGTCCCGGAGCGGAATAGTTCTTCATGCCTCTTAATAACTTTTTCACCTCCTCGGTAGTGATAGGTGAGCATTCCTCCTCAGGTGTTATGAGGGCACTGCACAGCTCCTTGAAGCTATTTATATTTTTTGAGTTTTCTTTCAGTGGATGCTGGACTTCGTAGACTTGTCTCCAAAATGCCTCGACCTCCTCTGGTGTGGGCGGGTGGATGACAGTAACTGGAGGGTCTTGGAAGAGTCGAGATGGGTCAGACAAAAACTGTTGATTTTCTCTGACCCAACTCTCTCTCCGTTCTAGGTTTCTCCTAGCCGTAGATAGTACTCGTGTTCTGTCAACAATATGCTGCCTGATGGTTAGTAGCTTTGATTTGTTGTATGTGTGATGACGGATCCACAGTTCGCGCGCGAACTGTCAAACCTTGGCAGTGAAACTCCTGCCAGATGTTATGTAGTCAATCACACACTAAATGTGGGACGCGTACTGCCTTGCCCAGTCTATCATTGTGCTGAGTTGATGCATTCGTCTTTTGGTCTTATGATCAACCGTTGGTTTGGTTTTATGGTTCGCATCTGCCAAAGCTCTGGCTGCATTATACACACTACAATTGATAGTCCAGAGGTCGGATTCTTCGGAAAAATCTCCACGAAGCTCGTCATCCAGTTCAGCCAGATTTTCGAGCTTGAGAGAAACCTGAATGTTGATGTTTCTCCGGGTCCTGAAGCATCGCTCTTCCTCTATTGGATGCCTGCTCGCGGTTGGTCTCAGTGTCGCCTCTCTTTCCCTGTTGCCGGCTTGTTCTGGCTGCGGTTGAGTGGGCGCTCCGCTTATATAACCCCTTTTCCGGAGTTCCTCGGCACGGTTTCGCAGACGTTTATGCGAAAAATGCGAGAGCTCTAGGTGTTCCTCGCACCACAGAGTATGCAGTCGCGCCATGTAACCTTTTCTTTCAGGGGCCATACTGGTATCATAGCACTCCAGCAGGTCGTCCCTGAGTCGATCCGTCCACCTGAAAGTAACGAGGTTCTGCTGGTCCACCGCATTGAATCCGTCTTGATTAGCTCCCCCAACTCTAGGATAGTCGGCATTGTTGTCCGACCCACTGTCGGGAGCCCTGCGCGTTCGATTGTTTTGAACCGCATTTACTATAACTATGTTGGGTGTTATCATTGCTATTCCCACGAGCAGCTAGGGAAAAGGGTTCGTCCATCCTTGTAGAGCCTCGCATGTAAGGATAAGGCTGCATACTTTGCGAGGTCGCCCGGTATCTCAGAGTCACCGTTTGAAACACCTCATCCAGGTGCCATTCAGCTTTCGGCACGGTTGTTACGCCTCCGCTTAGGGGTAATTCCTTCGGGACCATCCGAAGGATATGTCCGCGACTGCTTATTAATGATTGTAACCATATTCAGCAGAAACCATTGGTACAGGCACCCTCTATCCGAAACCATATATATATATGTGCGCGCGTGTGTGAGTGTGTGTATGTGTGTGTGTTCTAATGGCGTTTGTATGGGGTATAAATAAGCTTGAAGTAAAACACGACGTTTTAATTTTTGATTAGTTTTCTCTAATTTATGTACTTAAATTGAAGGTATATAACAATATGTATTGCACAATTCGAGATGTGAATCCTTACAAATTCAAACGTAGACAAGATTAGTCAAAACATGTCCATATTTCTCTCTTCTGTGAAAAATTGTGACTATTTTCATGGTTCATGTGACGCGACCGAGTTTCAGTAGCAGATGAATACATCGAAAACCACCTCTTCACATGTGTTAAAGCATTAAATATTTGAAGCGGTGGACCATTCAATTGAATGAAAAGTAAGGACGAAACGTGTTTCAAAAGCAATCTACTACGCAGTGGTGTTTGAGCATAATCAAGACTTTGTTCACACTGAGTCAACTCAATATACTATATAGTATATATAATACTATATAGTATGAAATTTTACATATTCATCATATAATATCGAACCAGTCACTCAGTTTCCCATTTACCCTTACACTGGCTTTACACTCCGAATTCGCCGTCAATGTTATTCATTAAACCAGAACCCCGCTCGCATTTCGCTGAGCTGCATGGCAAGGTCTTTACGCAGATAATAAGTGGTTTCAAATTTTCAGGAATTCGTTTTCCACCTTCTTCAATAAAATTTCTTAAACCTTCAATCACTGGCCTTTTTGGTCAAGAAAACTTTGCACACAACCTTGAAACAGAATCCTGGCCATAGAGAACGTCTAAATCAGTTGGCCAGGTATTAGGATGAACAATGTTGATGTCTTTTAACAGTTCAACATATTCATCCTTTCCTACATCAGCTTCAGTGCTACTAATATGAGATGCCTGCGTCGTAAATCAACGGTTAGTTAGTGAATTTATCAAACTTATTAAGAACTGTCCCCTATTAATAACAGTGATCTTTCTATTTGATTCTAAAATTATACCATTAAATTCCATTTTTTCTTCTGCAATACGCGCGTCTTTAGTTTTTTAAATTTCTTTTCCCTATATATTTTCATTGTCGTCAAAACAAAAAGCGTTCTTGGGATAAATTTATCTGCCATCAATATATTGCGATCTCTACTTTCTAAATTTTCTGAAAAGCTTGAGAGTTCTTCTAAAATATCGTAAAAAAGAGCCAAATCTTTCAAAAAATGTATTGATCGCATTCTACTTAGCAAGCCGGTGTATTTTGCTCTTTCAGATGTCGTTCTTTTAGCATCTTTCGAAGCCGCAACAAACTTAGGTGAAATAAAATAAACTAAAAGCTGTCAATCGAATTTTTTACTTTTCGCTAAATTGTATGTTGCTTAAAATCGCTAGACCCCCTTATAGGGTAGAATTTCTTATCGCAGTATTCCTGAACGACTTTGTCATATTCTAAATTTGTAAGATGTTGTATTCGCTTACCGTAGAGTTTAGGTAGAGAAGCGCACAGACTCCTGATAACACAAGCAAATTCAAAAGCACCACCTCACTCGAAGTTCGAGACATAATTATGAGGAAAAGTGTCGAGTTGAGGAGCTTGGTCTTGAGTCTCTGACCAAGTCCATGATCATACCCCACCTTCCCACAGGAGGCACCCTTTGTCCATGAGCATGCAAAATTACGGAATTTAACTTTTTAATTTTTCAATCTACGTTTTGAAAATAATATTTTTGGAAAATACAAGTTTTTACGATTCCATATATATACAATTTGTCTTTAAAAGTAAAAGATTTGAAAGAAAAAAAATGTTCCTTGAATTAAACGTATGAAATTTTAAACTTTTTCAGACAAATTATATATGCTCGGAATTGAAAAAAATGGTATATTCTGAATATATTATTCTCAAATCAATAATTGCAAAATAAAACATTTTTTAAATTTTGTAATTTTTACCTGCTTATTCACAAAAGTCGTGTACTAAAAGGTTGCCGACCACTTTTCCATAGATAATTGTTTCGTTTATTGCAAGTGTCTGAGACTCAGACTTCGAGACTCAGTTGTCCTTGATAATCATGGGTATTAAGTATAGACTATAAACTGTAAAATCCTACAACAAAGACTTACTTTAGATAGGAAGTTCCAAATATTATAATCCAACCTTTGCCATAAATATAACTTTACTGTTGACCGGAAGTGGGTTTCATTCTTTCTTAAAATTAAATTCTTAAGGATTAAAAAGGTACTAGGAAAGAGCGGTATCGATATATCTATTTTTTCGTCTCATTCAACAAGACATGCATCTACATCGGCTGCCTTAGCAATATACTGTGCGGATGTTCAGGACACAACTCCGAGGAAATTAAGTTTTGGGTTGAAAAGCTTCTACCCCGCCTATTTTTGTTGACCCATTAGCATATTTTCTGGTCAACTATCGCCAGGATCGCGTTGACCGATCCTCTCCAGCAGGCTCTCTTTGTCCATAAACAGGCGAATATGACGAAATTTAACAAATTTTCAATTTTTCAGTGTGCGCTTTAAAATAAGATATTCAGAATCTGCAATTTGTTACGCTACTGTGAATATACAATTTGGCTAAAAAAGATCAACATTTGGCAAGCAATAATATCGTTACTTGAGTCAAACTGATCAAATTTTAAACTTCCTTAAACAAATTACATATGCCAGGAATCGAAAAAAATGGTAGATTTCGAAAATCTCGTTCTAAGATCAACAATTTCAAAATTATTTATTTTTCAAAGTTCGACATTTTTACCTGATTCCTAACAAAAGTCTTCTATTAGTTCACCGACCACTGTTATATAGAGTATAGACCATTGTTCCGTTTATTGCAAGTGCTTGAGTCTCTGAGACTCTGAGAGAGATAAATTTACGATCCGGGATGTCCTGTAATAGTTTACTTTTATCCGGAAATTTTAAATATTATACTGTATACGCCATCTAGTGCCATAAATATATTTTTATGGTGTTTTGTTGTCCTAAAGTTGGGTTTCATTCTGTCTCAAAATTAAATTCTCAATATTGTGCAGATGGCTGTTTCAATGTTAACTAGAAAAAATGTCCGTGTGACAAATACGTGGCCCGGTGGTGCGAGGCCTCGACTACACCACTGATTGTATCACATTGTATGGTATTTCATCATATTGTTTTATTTTGTATCATATATTGTGATATTGTATCATATTCTATCATAGTGTGCCATATTGTGGCGTAGTGCATCATATTGTATGATAATGTATATTATATATATATATATATATATATATATATATATATATATATATTATATCATATTATATGATATGTTATCACATTGTATGATATTGTATGAGAGAGAGGGAGAAAACGAGAGAGAGAGGCGTGAGGGACAGAAGTGGAAGAAGCGAAAGAGAAATAGAGAGGGAGAGGGATTGAAAGAGTCAGTCAGTGGGAGAAGCGAAGAAGAGATAGAGAAGAGGAATCTCTACCCGTGAAGAATTAGCGTTACTCGTATTTCCCCTCAAATCCTGTTAGTTTTGCGAGTTCGCACCGTGCCATAAGAAGTTATCACTTCAAAAATAGGGCTAATTGGCCGATATAGCTCAAAATCTTATCGGACCTGAAAATCAACTGTAGTTATAATTCGTCCAAATTTCATGATCTTAGCTGTTATTTTTGGAGATATAAGGAACAGAATAATGTTATACACACGCGCGGACATTTTTTTAAGATTGAATTTTTAAGTTCCTGGTGTCGAATTATATATAAATACAATGAAGTCTCACCTATTTCCCCTCTTCCTTATTTCCCGTCTCCTCTGTTTCCCCTCGGCCGAACACAGTTATTAAATATATTAAATTATATTATTATTAATTATTATGCAGTTCTGGCACCTCCCACCACGGTCCCTGTTTATTCTACACTGCGCTAGTGGCTGACCAATTAAAAAGAGGCCCGGAGAGCCGGAAACCCGCGTTGATTTGAATTGAGTATTTTAGCATGAAGTCATGGAAATTTGTCCGAAATTTGAGGTTAGAGTGCCACTAACCTGAAACTTAGGACAATTGCTTGTATTTCGTGAAACTGAAAGGTCGTCAATTGACAAAAGAATGGGACATGACTGAGAAAAAAGATTTTACACTTGAGAAATATTACTAATTAGGGTTTTTCAAGTATTACGAAAGCATTTTGTGGAGGAAGGAGGAGTCCTCGTGACTGCTTACTGTTTCTTACA
Source organism: Andricus curvator (assembly GCA_932195095.1). Taxonomy (NCBI): domain Eukaryota; kingdom Metazoa; phylum Arthropoda; class Insecta; order Hymenoptera; family Cynipidae; genus Andricus; species Andricus curvator. Next base: position 68,997 of record CAKNYM010045280.1, read on the forward strand.
CGCTGGAGCGTGACTCGGTTTTTTTTTATTATTATTATACCATTAAGCCATTTCCCTTTCGGGGTAGGCGTGACTTGCTCGGTTGGAAAATAGTAGTGCGTATATGGGTGTATATGTATAGAGTAGATAGGTATAAGTTGAATAGGTGTAAGGTATATAGGTATAAGGTATATAGGTGCAACACTGCTCCGACCCAGGTTGCTGATCAATCTCTCTAGCGATCACCCCAAGTGAAGAGCCTTACTAAATTGTTATGTATGGTTCCCCACTTGGGCCCATTAGTATCCAAGGTCATTGCTTCAGGCGTCATTCATTCTATTGTCACTCTGTTTACAAACTATTTGTCGCCACACTTTTCTGTCCTGGCATACTACTCTAGCTTCTTCACGTTCATGCATTTTTTCATGCAAGCTCTTGTGTTCCTATGGCTTCTTATATCTCTACGGATCAATGTCTCATTTACAGATTCTAACCATTCTTTCGGCGGTCTACCTCTGGGCATTCTACCATTTACTTTAGCTTTATACACTTCTTTGGTCAGTCGTTCATCTTTCATTCTTTCAAGATGTCCGAACCATCTTAACTGATTTCTTTCCCATATGTCAACTAGTGTCTCTGCTGTACCACATTCTTTGAGGATTGTCTCGTTTCGGACTTTGTCCATCAGTGTTTTCCCGCATATTATGCGCAGAGGTCTCATGCCGATCGCGTTAATTTTACTCCTGGCCTTTTCTTGACATGTCCATGTTTCGCTACCGTATAGTACAGCCGGTACGAATATAGAATTATGTATGGCCATTTTAGCTTTTTTTGATATGTTTTTATTTGTGAGGATGGACCCTACTCTACCGATAACCTGTCTACCCTTATTTATGCGTCTATCTAACTCCCCATCTATTTTTCCGTCGCTAGTGAATAGACTACCTAGATATACGTACTTGTCAACTTGTTCTAATCTCTCATCATTTAGGACAATGTTGCATATTGTTTTCTCACTTTTTCCCTCAAACACCATGATTTTTGTTTTATTTAAGTTAATTTTGAGTCCCATGTCCTTCATGCTTGTATTAAGTTTATTCAACATTCTTTGCAAGTCCTCGATTGATTCTGCCATAACAATCTTGTCATCTGCGAAAGCTAGCTCACGTACCTTGACTGTTTGGAGATCTACACCTTCTTCGTCGAAGAGTGCAGTTCTTAGACACTTATCCATGAATATGATAAATAGCCACGAGGACATAACGCATCCTTGTTTCACGCCTTGCATAATATCGAACCAGTCACTCAGTTTCCCATTTACCCTTACGCTCGCTTTACTACCTGTATATATTGTTTTTATTGCTTGTAGGAGCCCTCCATTTACTCCGTACTCTTTAAGGACTTCCCAAAGTTCACTTCTATTTACCTTGTCAAATGCTTTTTCTAGGTCAATAAATGCACAGAAAACTTTCTTTCCTACTCTCAAGCTTTTTTCTGTGATCTGTCTTAGGCTAAATGTCTGATCTGTACATGATCTTCCTGGCATAAATCGACTTTGGACTTCCCATGTATTTTCTTCTGTTATTTTCATTACCATACGAATAAGTATTTTTGAGTATATTTTACTTACGATACTTAATAAGCTGATATCTCTGTAATTACTGCAGTTGCTTTTAACTCCCTTTGTTTTGTATATTGGTACGATAATCGCTTTTCTCCAATCGTCTGGGACTTCCCCCGTCTCGATACATAAATTTATCAATTCGCACAACCTGTGAGGTATGTACTCGCCACCGTATTTAAGCATTTCAGCGCTGATACTGTCTACACCAGCAGGTGAAATCTTATATAAAATTTCGTTTCATCTAGAAAAATTAGTTTTAAATTAAACCGCCCCTTTAAGTACAATATATAGACGTCCGCATGAAAAGTGCCCTTATGGCCGGTATGGAGTTACGTATAGGGGCATATATCCGGATAAATTCCCGACATTTTAGGCCCAAAATGAACTCTCTGAGTTGAAAAATAAGTCACTGGGACACTTTTGAAGTTGGAGAGTGGAAAAACCGTTTTTCGAGAAAAACGCATCTGAACTTGGCTAGTGCCATAATAGGCGAGCGGTGCACCCCTAAAAAGACGTATACAAAAACGAGTTGACCGACCAGATAGTTTCGCCAGGATAAAACCTTTTCTAATCGATGTATTATGTTGTTGCGAACAAAAAACCTTTGTGACATTTTTTCGTACCAATCGTCAGTAATTTGTTATTAACAAAAAACTTGCAAAATTGAAAAGGATTAAAAAATCGATACGAAAGCACATTTATTATATGTTTTGGGCAAAAATAAGCACTTTTTAACTCTTGTCATTTTTTCGAAAAACGCTTCGTTTTCGAGCTACGAACGATTTAAGGTCGAAAAATAACCAAAATCCGCCATTTTCATAAATTTTTTTTTCGGTTTCTACTGGAGCTTTTCGAATTTTCTTTATTCGCGGTTACTCGTCGAAAGTTATATTTTCATGCAAATTTTTTTTTATTCTGGCGACTTTCTTTCTCCTTTCAAGATTGGCGATCAAAAACTCGTGAAATTCACCGATTCTCCACGAGCGGGCGAGTACTCGGAAAACAAAATATCGATTCGCGAACTATTGATATAGTAACAGTATACTTTTTAATTAATGATAGTATCACATAGTTATCTGAGATTACGAATTATACCTTACATTTAAATGAAAAATAAAGAAATTTAATGTTGTTACAAGAAATGCATATAATACTAGCTATTCATTTATTTATTCTTACAAAAAATATACTTTTGTATTTGAATATAAACTATTATACGTAAAAATCTAGAAATACAAACTGACGATATGGAAGCAGGGACTGAATGTGAGACTGAAGATTAGTTCATCTCATAGTTAGAAATAAATATAAATAAAAGTTTATATTTAAGCATAAATGTATATTTTGTATTAACAAATAGTTATTATTATATGCATTTCTTGTAATAACATTAAATTTCTTTATTTTTCATTTAAATGTAAGGCCCGCTCGTGGAGAATCGGTGAATTTCACGAGTTTTTGATCGCAAATCTTGAAGGGGGAAAGAAAGTCGCCAGGATAAAAAAAATTTGCATGAAAATATAACTTTCGACGAGTAACCTCGAATAAAGAAAATTCAAAAAGCTCCAATAGAAAACGGGAAAAAAATTTATGAAAATGGCGCATTTTGGTTATTTTTCGACTTTAAATCGCTCGTAGCTCGAAAACGAAGCGTTTTTCGAAAAAATGACAGGAGTTAAAAAGTGCTTATTTTTGCCCAAAATATACAATAATTGTGTTTCCGTATCGATTTTTTAATCTTTTTCAATTTTGCAAGTTTTTGGTTAATAACAAATTACTGACCATTGGTGCGAAAAAATGTCACCAAGGTTTTTTGTTCGCAGCAACATAATACATCGATTAGAATAGGTTTCATCCTGGCGAAACTATCTGGTCGGTCAACTCGTTTTTTTTAGGGGTCACCGCTCGCATATAAGCACACATGTTATATTTTTTCTTTAAACATGAAAAATACCTACTTTCCATTACAATCTGAATGTGATTATAGTGCCAATTAATTCACTATAGGTTCCAGTATCATCCCCCAGTCAAACCCTAAAATTATAATTTTTAATTCAACTTACACGGAGAAAAAAATATGCCTATAATAGTAAGAGCACTAGTCATGCTTTTGTCGTAGGTTTCATTCTTGCTATCTTGGTACAAAATTCATTCATTTTAAGCAGGAATCCCTTTATCCTAAAAAAGTACAAAGCTTCATGCTTTTAAAGCCTTTATCCCTTGCGAAAATAGCTCGAACTTCGCCTTGCTACGGTTGTAAGAAAACTCATCCTATTAGAGTATGAGTACTCTTACAAA
>CAKNYM010045280.1:72997-88155 GCA_932195095.1 Andricus curvator
CGGTTGTAAGAAAACTCATCCTATTAGAGTATGAGTACTCTTACAAACGAGATATTAGGTCACGCGCAAGCGCCGGTAGGCGTGGCCTAATATCTCTTTTGTAAGAGTACTCATACTCTAATAGGATGAGTTTTCTTACAACCGTAGCAAGGCGAAGTTCGAGCTATTTTCGCAAGGCACAACTGCTCTAAGGGCATGTGACTCCAGCAATAACGGCATGCGCTTGATTCTTTTATGGTATAGGACATTTAATGCTAAAAATGTCTAACCTGATGCCAATATTGGTAGAAATTCATACCAATTTCGCACATGAAGTTCCATGCTGTAATATTAAGAGCTCAGCCTACTATAACAGTGTGGTTTTTTTCTCCGTGTAGTAAGACGCGAATATTTCTTCAACTAGAACCGGTCATAAGGGCCCTTTTTCATGCGAACGCCAACGTAATGTATAACGTATAACTCGTGCGACTGCCGACCTCGCTTCGCTCGGGCGGCAAGTTCACACTCGTCAAAATAGCCTTCTTCACGCCTTCGATGCACACCATACTTTTTGTCCTACCCTTCTTGAAAACAAGCATGTTAAGCAGAAAGAGGATGTTTGGTGTACTTGACAATTTTAGATCATAAGTGAAAGAAAGAAATAGCGTACTTTGCAGAAGGGAGACTGTGGGGTGCAGCGATACCTTTTTTTTTAAGATAAAGATAATTTCCTTTATATTCTCACGTCCGTGATGCAGTGTATGTGTTACGGGCGTAAAGTTTTATCTACAGGGTGTAGAGTGTTATTTAGCGGGCGTAAAGTGTTATGTAGCGGGCGTAAAGTTTCATGTTGGCCCGGCGGCGGAGTGCGCATGTGCGAACGTCACTGGGCTGGAAGCGGCCACATTACGCCTGCCTCACGTGCATGCAATGGCGCGTTTTCAAGGGGGGTCGGACAAAAAAAATACTTTTTGAGTACATCGAAGGTTTCTTCGTCTCATTCGTTGCAAACCTGCTTTCAGCCAAAAAAGGGGTGGAGTAGCAAAAATCTTTCGCAAAATTGGCCAGGGGGGGGGGGCTTCACAATTATTACGGATGCTTATAGGGGGGTGGGAGGAGTTCAAACTGACCTGGAAAATGCTAACGTAATATTGTACGACTCCTTTGGAATACTTCAATTTTTAAAACATTAAATTTAAAATTTTTCATTGAACTATCTGTATAAATTAAAAATTTCTGACTTTTAAACGTTTCAATTAAAAATTGTCTGTTTATGGAGAGTTTCGGTTTTAAGTTAATCGATTGGAAACGTCTTATAAGGTCTAAATGGTTAAATTTGAAATGTTTTTAATTTGAAATTGTCTAAGCGTTGAAAACTATGTGGTCCACGTCAGAAATATCAGAATCTGCAAGTGGTAGTTCGATTTTAATGAAACTTTGTAAAATCATAGTGTTATATAAAAGTGATACTTAGTGCCCAAAGACTTTTTGACAATTTTTCAAAATAACCTTGTTGAATTTTGGTATCACATTTTTTTTATTTATCTATATTTTGAAATTGTGAAACGAATTTTAATGAAACTTGACATACTGTAGATAAAATTATACGCTTTAGAATCATAATCCAGATTTTTTTTAATTTTGACAAAAGAAAGTAAAAAATGGTTGATTTCAATTTTTCGTTAATATCGCACCTATTAACTTTTTATAAATAGAATATACAATTTCCTTATAATTTCACCTTTCATTTAAAAAAATTGGTGGTTTCTCTTCTGGATCACCAGATATCGTAATTTGAGTGGGACCGTTTGCCACAGTGGTCCAGAAGAGGAATTTACTCTTCATACTCGTAATCAACCATAGGTCGTATTTTTTAACCGATTAAAAATTATTTTTTTTTTAGAAATGTTCAACATGAAATTTTTAAGAGAACTGTGGTTTGCGATTTGTCATTTGTTGCACAGAGCAACAATATATAAATAATTAAAGTGACAAAATTGTCAATTTCAGCTCTGTGATTTTTTTCTTATGAAAACATACAGGATGAAACTCACTATTATCCGGAATTATTGCACCTGCACTCGTAGAACAGAAATAATTCTATTAATATTCAACTCAATTATTGTAAACAATTGCGATAGACAAATTCTTACTGTGTTATAAACAATTTTATAAACAAAAATTCTCAATAAATTAGTTCTTCTCATAGCTACATTGGTTTTTCTGACCAAAAGTGATCCACAATTGTCTTCAAAGGCATTTATATACTTCGAGCTTTATCAAACATAAATAATATAGAATATAGAATTTGAAATTTTGTTTATAATAATCACATAAATTATTTTTTAATCATTTTTTTTCAGAATCAACTAGAAATGTCTTGCCCGGGACTCCTTACTGTTATATTTTTTAAATTGCAAAAAATAGTTCATTATACAAAAAATTTTTATAGAAAAATGCACATTTTGACATTTTTTCATGAAAAGACTTTCTAGCTGATTGCGCAAAAAAATTAGGCCTATTCATAAAAAAATGGTCAAAATGCGCATTTGTTTACAAAAATTGCTTAAATAATAGTTTTTTAAATTTGAAAAATGTGACAACATGCTATCATTGTCAAGACATTCGTAGTTGATTCCACAAAAAAATTAAGCCTATTCATGAAAAAATGGTAGATATGTGTATTTGTTCACAAAAATTGTTAAAATAATTGCTAAACAGTAGCTATTCTTAACTAATTATAATCATACAATAATATTCGTCATATTTAATTCCAAAGCTATGGATTTTAAATAGTTAATCATTGCCAATCACGAAAAAATGACTTTCGTTCATTAATTCGTTTATAACACTATAGACAATTTTTTTCTTACTCTAAGTCACTGGAAATTATTTTTGCTTAGTTAAAGGTTTTAATGAATTTGAAAGTCTTAAAAGAAATTATATCAACGAAAATTTAGGGAAGACAAATTTTAAACTTTTTTATTATTAGTTGGAGTAAAATATCCGCAGTTACTCGTTATGCCTGGAAGACTACCGGCCATTAATAAAAAGAAAACATAAAAATTATTTAAGAACAGAAGATTCACCATCATTTTTTTTATGAAAGGTAAAATTATAAAGAAATTTTATATTCTAACTATGAAAAAACAAAAAGGTGCGACATTAATGAAAAAATAAACTCAAAACTTTTTTTACTTTTTTTTAGTAAAAATGTTGAAAAAGTTTTTTCAATATCTCAATTTCATAAAAATTCTTTCCTTAGTTTTAGAAATATCAACATTTGAATAAAATGTGATACCAAAGTTCAACATTGCGTAACTCTCGTAATCTTGAAAATTTTCAAAAATCCTTTGGGCACAATATATCTTTTACACTTTTTATTTTCTATTTAATTATATACTATAATTGTACAAAGTTTCATTTAAATTAAACGACCACTTGCAGATCCTGATATTTCTGACTTATACTGGCCCATGTATTTTTTTATTCGCAAATAAACGATCAAAAACTAAGAAGCGAATTAGAAAATAAATTTTTTAAATTAAAGCCTTTAAATTAAACAGTCTTAAATTTGAGGCCCAAAAATTGAATATTTTAAACTCAAACTGCTTTAAGATTTTGCATTGATTAAAATTGTGCAATTTGAAATTGTAACATTAGAAATTTTTAAGGATTTGAAATTAAAGTCATTCAATATTACATACATAATTTTCTGTGGTAACGGTTTCCTGATTTAACGGATAATCTAAAGTAGTTAATTTTTACGGCTTCTATATATTTAAAATTGACAAATTGTTGCATTTTGAACGTTTAAAATTAAATTTTTTGTATCAGAAAGAATAGTAATATAGTTTGTGCGAATAAAATGTGTTCATTTGTTGGTATTTACAGTTTAAGAAAGACAGTCATCGAAAGAAGAGATTGCTTTGAAATTGATGTCGATACTATTTCTGGTTTCAAAAATCAAGAACGAGATATTGTAATAGTATCTTGTATGAAACAGATTAAAAAAATGAAAACGCCTGTTGGAGATGAGTGGTTTTATACGGCAATAACTAGAGCAAAACACAGCTTAATTCTCTACGGTTCATTTTCGAAACTGAAAGTAAGTCAGCTAATTATACAATACAATATTAGTAATATCTGTATATATATATAAATGAAAATTATATAAATTTTGTATACTTGACTTTCAGAAACCATGTCTGCTGAAGTTGATGATTGAAAGCACTAAGGCACAAAGCATTCCTATAAATTGGATTCCTTACAACACGGGCCCTTCAACATTAAAAAAGTACCTATTAGTGTAAATGTAACTTCCGAATATAGTTTACATATTATTAACTTGGAGGCACGTTATTTTATAAGTTATATTTCATTCTAAAAAAAATTATGTATGTGATTGTATTTCAAATACAAATATTAGATGAAGATTTTGTATTGAGTATTTTATTTATTAATTAAGATTTAGAAATAATGAGTTCAGTAACCAAAGTTTAATAACAGAACATTTTTCGTAGAAAAAATCGAAACAGCTTCCCTTCTTCAGAGTATTTAAAAGTTTATAAAAATACTGAACCAAAAATTAACGATTACAAAATTAAATTTAAACAATTCAGAATAAATTTGTTTCCTCATTTTAAATATTACACAAAGTCAATAAAAATTATAAAGGAAATGTCTAAACGTACTGAAAAAATCTGCTCTACTAAAAAATCTGCGGCCGCATTTGGGTCTGCATTTTCAGACGCGTATAAGAAACAGCATTTTCGGCCGCACCGCATTTTCGACCAAATTTGCGACATTTAGAAAAATTACAAAACGTTAAAAAAATTTGCGTCTAATTTGAAAATGTACTTTAAAAATGTACTGCTAGTAAGTTTAATGCGTATTTCAATAAACTTTGTTTATTTCGAAATGGGGCCGCAAATGCTATTCTCTTTCGAATTCAGTAATAATAGTTAAGTAAATCAAAATGAAAAACGAAAGGTAGAAACTGATGAAAAAGGCAATGAAAATAATTAGTATGTGTATCGTAAACTACGACCCAAGCATGATTCATGTGGATTCATGTGTAAACAGTAAACCTCTTCGATGAGCGTTAACTTACAGTAAAAAAATGTCAATAATATTTCAAAAATTTCACGAAGTTTTTAAAGATTTAAAAAAAGGTTACACAAATCGCAAATTTTGCCCACAAAATCTTGAAAAAGCACAATATTATTCAATTGTAAAGGTTATTAAAGTACTGGAAGCAATTAACAAACAAAAAAAGACTGAATTTAATGAAAAGGAAAGTTTTTGTCATTATAAAATTAGTATTGCTAATTCTTATTACGTAAATAGTGCATATATTTTCTTATACAAACATATATATATTTATTATTAATTAATTACGGGTATTCAAATAGAAATAAATTCGCAACGAAAATTTTCAAATTTAGCATGCTGATTTTCGAAAGTGCCCCTGAAACAATGGTGTGAATAAAAAATTGTTTATATAAAAATATTGACCTATAGAAGCCTTCAAAATCCAATTATCTATCATCAAGTAACGAAAATAACAAAAGATAAAATATGTGGGAAGTCCAAAGTGCATTAATGTCTAGAAGATCATGTACGGATCAAATATTTAGCTTCAGAAAGATCACAGAAAAAAGTTTGAGAGTAAAAAAAAAAGTGTTCTGTGCATTTGTTGGATAGAAGTAAACTTTGGGAGATGCTGAAAGAGTACGGAGTCAACGGATGGCTCCTACAAGCAATAAAAACAATGTATGCTGGTTGTAAAGCGAGTGTAAGGGTTAAATGGGAAACTGAGTGACTGGTTCGATATTATGCAAGGCGTGATACAAGGATGCGTTATGTCCTCATGGCTATTTATTATATTCAAGTGTCTAAGAATGTCCCTCTTCGACGAAGAAGGTGTGGCTCTCGGCATAGTGATGGTACGTGGGTTAGCGTTCGGAGATGATAAGGTTGTTATGGCAGAGTCAAACGAAGACTTGCAAAGAATATTGAGCAAACTGAATACAAGCATGAAGAACATCGGTCCCAAACGAACGTAGCTAAAACAAAAATTATGGTGTTTGAAGGAAAGCCGATTCACTAACGGCGGAACCATAGATGGAGAGTTAGACAGGCGTATAAACGAGGGTAAGAAGGTTTTCGGTAGAGCAGGATCCATTATCAGAAGTAAAAATATATTATATAGCTAAAAGAACAATATATTATTTCATATTTATAGCCACTGTGTTGTACGTTAGCGAAACCTGGACCTACCAAGAAAAGGATAAGAGTAAAATTAACGCGATTGGCATGAAATTCTTGCGCAATATGCGCGATATAACGGTCAGTAATGAGAGAATCCTCAAAGAATGCGGTGTAGAGGATACACTGGTTGTCATATGTGAAAGAAATTCGTTGAGATGGTTTGGGCATGTTGAGAGAATGAAATATGAACGACTATCGAAACAAATGTATCAAGGTAAAGTAAATAACAGCGTGCCCAGAGGCAGAGAAAGAATGATTAGAATGTGTACATGAGACAATAATTCGAAGAGAAATAAGAAGCCATAGAAACACAAGAGCTTGCATGAGAAAATGCATGGACGTGAAGGAAGCTAAAGAGGTATGCCAAGACAGGAAAGTGTGGCGACAAATAATTCATAAGATATGCATGAGGATGAGTGTCAGTGGAGTACCCCAGATAGCAAACGTGCGGGGCACGTTACTCGCACGGCATGCGGGGCACGCGGTGCGTGCTGGTTGCGAGGCATATGGGTCGCACTTTGTGAGTGGCACGTACGTGCGAGGCATATGCGACGCACTTTGTGATAGGCACGATGTGCGGCGCATGTGTGTCGCACTTTGTGAGGGTCATTATATACACGATATATAAGTAATAAGCACATTTTTTTATAATACTAGTATAGTAAACTATTATTATTGTAATAAAATTTTCAAAAATATTGATAATTATTATAATTAAAGATTGAATTAATTGATATTGTAAAAATTGTTTATTTACAAAAATTAAAACATTCCCGATTTTATAATAAGAATAAATTAGGAATTTAGTACGAATTATTGAATGCATGGTTCTATAGTTTCAACGTACAATATGCATTTTATTTATTTCAACTTGATGTTAATCCTTACCATGGAGCAGTACGTTCGTTCTGTCTCCCATTTTAAATTTAAAAAGAAAATTCTTCAAATAATTTTTTAAATATTGTTAGTGATGTCATAATAATGGACCTTACTATTTTTTAACATCTCAAAGTTAAAATGTTAAAAGCTCAGAACTTAATTGAGATGAGAATTTTTTAAGAGCATGAATCTCTTATTTCTTTTTACTACGACAATTTGGCTTTTGCCAAATTTAAAAAAAAAAATAAAGGACTTTTATTTGACTTGGATTCCTGTTTCTTGAAGAGGAGGGCATTTGACTCTCGAAACGTCGATGATTAAAGGATCTTCTTAACATCATCAAGGTCTTTTTATTTGGTCTGAAGTAGGTCATCTTATACCTTTCACTTTAATTAAGTATTTATTTACTCAGACGCATAACATCGCATTCTAACTTTTACCATCTATTAATAAGTATTTCAAAACTATAATTTCCAACTTTATTGGACTCTACAAATAATTTCAATTAGCCTTTTGTCAATTTGAATTTGAAATTAAGTAAATAAAAAAATGAAATTTTTGGTGTAATTTCTACTTTACATATTTATTTATGTTTATAACTTCAATTTGTGCTTTTAATTTCAAGTTTAACATTAAATTGAGTTTAAAATGTAATTTAAAATCAATGTTTAAAAAATTTGTTCAGAAATTTAAAAAATGCATCTTTAATTATCAATCGTATTGTATTTATTTTTTATTATTTTGAAGTAGAAGTAAGAGGAGCTATATTTGAAAACTGCGCGCATTCGCTGAATAATATACGGCGCAGACCCCGTCGCGTCGGTCGAACGGTAATCGCCCGACGCGCCGTGACAGCTGTTGTCGACTTCCGTTGTCGGTTTCGCACGGTTTCGTTTTGCGAGTTTTTAGCGAGAAAACGTGTCGGTTCTCGATCGCAAAATTTTTCATTGCGATAGGATATACCACGGCGATACCACGCTGAAAACACCAGTTCTCGTAAGATCACTGAAGTTAAGCATTGTTGGGCGCGGTTAGTACTTGGATGGGTAACCGTTCAGGAATACCTGCGTGCTGTTGGCCTATCGTGGGTGTGGTGGGCCCACATTGGTAGTAAATATCCACCTAGAAACACTACCCGAATCGGGTAGTGAGGCAATGAACTTTCGAGTTCGAACTGGTAATCTATGATAGGATTTTTATGTATAGTGACTCTGCGGCCCCCCGTTCCTCTCGATTTGTGTCGAATCGTGCGCGTGTTTATTTATATCTTGTTTTATTCTCCTTTTCGGCGTTACCGGTTTTTTCACATGTGTAAGTCAATTTCGATAATATAATAATCAGTGGCGTACGTGTCAGGATTTACACATTTTGACAAGTACGGTTAATTTCTGTTCAATCTTGTTTTTATTATTTTTATTATTCAAACAACAAATATTAGCATGTTTGTGTCCAAAATAATAAATATCCTTCGCTGAAACTTTAATAAGAGACGTGAAAACGGTTATAAACAGTTTACTTTTGTTTTAAATCATTAAAAAAGGTAATTTTTGTTTTAGGTCATCATTTTTTTTATTATTTAAACGAAAAATATACGTTTTACCTACGTCTTTATGTTTTCTGTCAGTTTCATGTGCCTGCGTATCTTGTAGTTGCAGCGAAAAATATTTATTATTGTTGCTACAAACATGCGGAAACTGAATTGCTAATGCGCAACTAAAATGTATAAACATTCCTTCCACCCATAATAAAAAATACGTTCATGATATATTACCTGATCTTTATTTAAAAATATCAATGTAAATATTTTCTGTACCCTCTAAAAATCCTAAAAGTGTGCACTCACCATACCCGCACCGGCACGCATGACGTGCGACCCTCACGACGTGCGACACACCTGTCACGCATATGAGGACGCAGCTGTGTCATTCCCTGCGCGCACGTCGTGCGAGAAAATCCGCACGTGGTGCGTCGCACCGTGCGCGCACTTTGATATCTGGGACATGACGCCTGAAACAAAACACCTTGGGCAAAAAAACTAATGGGCCCAGGTGGGGAGCTTTATACGATGACTTTCTGAGGCTCTTTACCTGCGGTGATCGCTAGAGAGATTGATCAGCGACCTGGGTCGGAGCAGTGTTTTGGAATGAACGTATTATTTGAATAAACAACACGGGAATTCTAGACCAATCTAAAAATATACACCTTCCCCGACATTACTCCTTTCCTCACCGAGTGAGTCACGCTTACCTCGAAAGGGATATGGTTTAATGGTATAATAATAACAATAGTCCTGTATACAGTGGGAAGTTGGTACGAAGCTCAAACAATTTTGATAATAAAACCTATTTGAAAAGCAATTTCGTACTTCTAGCACTTTGAATAAAGCAGATCCCAATAGGTACCTAGTAGAGCCGCTTAAAACACATCCCTTCGAATTTTAATCTGATTAATTTAATTCCAGCATGCCACTAAAATACCTCATAGAACCGGTTAGGAAAGCAATTTTGTTCTGGTAGCACTTGTGATAAATCAGATTCCAATAGGTACCTAATAGAGCCGCTTACAACTTACAACCTAACACTTTGAATTTATTCCGATTAACTTGATTCCAACATGTCACTAAAATACGTAACAGAACCAGGTAGTGAAGCAATTTCGAACTTGTAGCACTTGGAATAAAGCAGAACCCAATAAGTACCTAATACACGGAAAAAATTTATCCGTGAAGAAGTCACGAACTTGTAGCTAGGTCTCGGATACGAGATAAAAAAATGAAACATTACATCCTTATTTCTATGAGAAATATATGGATAAATTTCGAAGTTTCTTACGAACAGTTCGAATTTCCTACGAATAGTTCCTGAAAATTTCAGACTGAAATATAAAGAGGAAAAATTTTATTTGCGCGATTTAATTTTATATTAATTTACAAATTCGCAACTCAGAAAATTCGAACCCTCAAAGACTACTGACTCACAAGTTTCTAAACATAAACCAGGAGTGCGTAAACACGCGCAGCCATCAAGGCCAAACAAAATAGGTATTATAAAATTTTTAGCCAACGGCCATACCACGCTGAAAAACCCAGTTCTCGTCAGATCACTGAAGTTAAGCAGCGTTGGACGCGGTTAGTACTTGGATGGGTGACCATTCAAGAATACTGACATGAGTGCTGTTGGCACATCGTGGGTGTGGTGAGCCCACACTTGTAGTTATTTATGACTACAAGAAAAACCTAGAAACACTACCCGAATCGGGTAGTGTCACGCCTACCCTGAAAGGGAAATGGTTTAATGGTATATCCGACGAGCTCGAGGCACACATACGAGCGCACACACGCACCGCGCGTTTGGGAGAGTGTGTGTGTGGGCCACGTACAGGCGAACTTAGTTTCAAGTTCCCAGATTTGTCGGGCAAGCTCGTGAGTGCTCTGAGAATCTTTTCCCAATCACTCGTAATATTTTTGTAATTATTCACGTAAAAAAAAAGTGATGAACCGTTTTAGAATTTTCACATCGAGTTCGTCAATCTTTCTCAAAGTTCGCAGGTTATTTACGAAAATACATAAATATCCGATGAATTTTTCTCATATCCGAGACCTAGCTACTAGTTCGTGACTTTTTTACGGATAAATTTTTTTCTTTATACCTCGGTCGAAAGTACGCAACTTTTGCACCTATTTTAGGGCAGAAAGTTAAAGATTTGTGCATCGGTAATGCCGCACATACGCCCTCTGTAACAGCGGGAGCAAACATTTTTTTGATTTGCTCCGATACGTGAAGCTGCTCTTATTACCCCGACTGTCATCAATCATTTATTATTAAGTGCGTTTTGTTTACGCTGCTCATTTATAATTTGTAGTACTGAGATATCTTTTGAAAGTGACGTGTCTAAAATGTATTATTGAATTTAAAAAAAATTTGTTTGTTTAATGTAATTTGTTTTTTTTACAATACATTTTAATTTAATATTTTTCCTTCGTACTTTCGACCGGCTATAAAGAAAAATAGTATACACTACACGGGCAGAAGTTTGAGAGCCCTGAACTGCGCGCAGTGCAGGAATCTCAAACTTTCTGCCCTAATAGTGTAATATACTATTCTGTGTAGAGTCGCTTGAAATACATCACTTCGAATTTTAATTCGGGTAATTTCATTCCGAAGGTCCAATAAAATACCTAGTAGAACCTTTTAAAAGACAAATGTTGTACTTAATAACATGTCCAGTAAAAGGAAACCTCATTGTTTCCACTTAGATCGTTTTAGAAAAATGGAACAAACGAATATAAATACCGAATAAGACCTGTTAGAAACCAATTTAAATCAGAATTCTATTAGAAACCACTTAGGACCATATAAGATTCCGTCTGCATCCTATACGTATTCTAAACGACTTTTGTTGTGCAGGAAAATTAAGAATTATTTTTTTTTCCTGTAAAAAAAAATTCTGCGTTCGACTCGATGATTGGAAGCATTTGCAAACGCGTAAGTAATCTGACTATTTTAAACATCCATGACTCGCGAATTAAGAGAAAAAGTGGTAAAACCACTTCAAACACATTCTTCCATAAAGTGTAATTATGTACATATTTTTTACCTCATCTTTAGTAAGTAAGTATACCATTAAGCCATTTCCCTTTCAGGGTAGGCGTGACACTACCCGATTCGGGTATTGTTTCTAGGTGGATAGTTTCTTGTAGTAAATAACTACTACAAGTGTGGGCTCACCATGCCCACGGTGGGCCAACAGCACGCAGTATTCTCGAATGGCCATATTATATTATATATTTTAAAATATATATTAAAATATATATATATATATATATTTTATATATACATATATATATGTATATTTTAAAATAAATAAATTATTATGTACTTAATTTTTGCATCAATTTATTTCTGGCTTACAATTTATTGTTGGAACACAATAAGAAATAATTAAACAAGAATTAACATTTATGTCTAAATTCCGTTTCATTTTAATTTTAAGTTATTTTATTAATAATTGCTGGGTGATAATGTTAACTATTGTGATTTGTGAATATCTTTTAGTATCTAATTTCTCTATATGATTATAAATTACATTTATTGATTACGGATAGTATATTTATTAGAAGCTTAAATCTTTCACTTTTGGGTTTTTATTATCTTATACTTTTTTTAATTTTTTTTTACTGTTGATAGTTTTGAATCATTTTTTCAAAATTCCAAATTGGTTGGTTAAAAACTCATACATCATAAATATTTTCAATAAGATATCACCTTTGCAAAATTATGTTTCGTTAAGAAATGTTCAATTTCTACCATCTGTAATCAGTTTTTGAACTTTTGCATTATGCAACTTCAAATGTAATTTTCGTCCTGTCGTTTTTTCGTGATCACATGAAAATAACAGGGAAATAACACATTTTCTTCCAATTAAAAATGCAGAGTGCAAATTGTGGCCTGTCGTTTTTATATGTCGCTTTACATTTTGGCCTCTCGTTACGCGCCTGTTGTTTAGCCTATCATTACATCCGTCGTTTTCTTCGACATTTTCTTGTGGTCGCAAAAAATGACAGGAAAAAAAAATAAAACAAAAAAATTACAGAACTGTCATTTTTTCCTGTTATATATTTCCGTCAGGGATAAAAATAAGCTACTTATCAGTGTTAAAGCGACTTTTATACAGTTACTGGTTTAAAAGAATTTAATTCGTAAATTTTAGCTAGAAATTTATTTTCCAGAAAATTATAAAAAATGTTTAATTTTAAAGACATTCCAATATCATATTTCAGGAGATAATATACTGAATGTACCCCTCCTTTAATCAATTTTTCAATTATATGAGTTTTGTCGGTTTCGATTTTTGGGTTCATATCACCTGCGGGATCAGTTTCGTTTGGAAGAAGTGCTTGTGCAATATGACCGATTATGTACGAAACGATACGAACGAACAATTTTTATTTGTTTACCCTGTAAATCTGGAAAAGTTGATATTTTCTGGAATTATGACGAAATTAATGAATGTTAAGTGTGATATTTTTTGTGAGTTTGCAATTACTTAAGGCTCATGTAGGGGGTAATGTAACCTAGAAAACTCACCTGAAAAAATCAATTCCAAATACTAGCGCAACGAATGATTATCGGGGGGCAATCTTTTTCCTCTTGGAAGCTCAAATCCATATTTGAGGCGGAAAGTCCCTGCGGATTGTCAACACTTGCGATAAATATGTTAAATTTCTTAAATATTACATTTCCAAAGCAGCAGTAAAAAATAAATGATAAAAACCATGACAAATGTATCTTATTAAAAAAATGTATTTTTATAAAAACACCAAAAGAAGGAACAATACATTAAAAGTAAAATAATTACTAAAAAAATTCCGAAATAAACTCCTATATCTGTTGGAATAATTCTTCTATTTTGAATATCGCGCCAGTTCTGTTCGTTTTTCTTCTGCTGCTTTGGAGATGCAATATTTAAGGAATTTAACAGTCCAAAGTGGATTCATGCCAAGAAGATCATGTACGGATCAAATATTTAGCTTAAGACAGATCACAGAAAAAAGTTTAAAAGTAGGAAAGAAAGTCTTTTGTGCGTTTTTGACCTAGAAAAAGCATTTGACAAGGTAGATAGAAGTAAACTTTGGGATGTCCTTAAAGAGTACGGAGTCAATGGATGGCTCCTACAAGCAATAAAATCAATATATACAGGTAGTAAAGCGAGTATAAGGATTAATGGGAAACTGAGTGACTGGTTCGATATTATGCAAGACGTGAAACAAGGATGCGTTATGTCCTCGTGGCTATTTATCATATTTATGGACAAGTGCCTAAGAATGGCCCTCTTCGACGAAGAAGGTGTAGATCTCGAGAACGTTAGGGTACGTGGGTTAGCTTTCGCAGATGACAAGGTTGTTATGGCAGAATCAATCGAAGACTTACAAAGAATGTTGAGCAAACGAAATACAAGCATGAAGAACATGGGCCTCAAAATTAACGTAAATAAAACAACAATCATAGTGTTTGAAGGAAAATGTGATAAAACAATGTGCAACATTATCCTAAATGATGAGAGGTTAGAACAAGTTGATGAGTACATATATCTAGGTAGCCTATTCACTAGTGACGGGAAGATAGGTGGGGAGTTAGATAGGCGAATAAACGGGGGTCAGAAAGTTATCGGTAGAGCAGGGTCCATTCTCAGAAGTAAAAATATATCAAAAAAAGCTAAAATGGCAATACATAATTCTATATTTGTACCGACTGTGCTATATCGTAGTGAGACATGGACCTGTCAAGAAAATGATAAGAGTAAAATTAACAGGATTGACATGAAACCACTACGCACGATTTGCTGAAAAACACTGATGGACAAAGTGAGAAACGAAATAATCCTCAAAGAATGTGGTGCAAATGAGACAATAGTGGACACATGGGAAAGAAATCAGTTAAGATGGTTCGGACATGTTAAAAAAAAAGAAAGATGAAGGATTAACGAAACAAGTGTATAAAGGTAAAGTAAGTGGCAGTATGCACCTATAGGCAGACCGCGGAAAGAATGGTTAGAATGCGTGAATGAGACTTTAATCCGAAAAGATATAAGAAGCCATAGAAGCAGGAGAGCTTGCATGAAAAAATTCGTGGACGTGAAGGAAGCTAGATAAGTATGCCAGGACAGAAAAGTGTGGCGACAAATAGTTTATAAAAAGAATGTGAGTAGAGTGAATGACGCCTGAAACAAAAGACCTTGGATACTAATGGACACGAGTGGAGAACCTCACATAACAACCTTGTGAGGCTCTTCACTTGTGGTGATCGCTAGCGAGATTGATCAGCAACCTGGGTCAGAGCAGTGATGCGGAACGAACGTGTTATTTAAATAAATAACACGATCATTCTAGATCAATCTGAAACATCTATACCTCCTTCTCCACATTACTAGTTTCCAATCGAGCGATTCACGCCTACCGCGAAAGGGAGTTGGCTTAATCGTATACCCCATCGCCCGAGAGCTCCGGCTCTTGCAGTCAGCCACGTTGC
>CAKNYM010045281.1:0-32914 GCA_932195095.1 Andricus curvator
ACGCAAGTACCTCGCTACTTAAACTAGTTCGCAACGCACTTCAGTAAGTGCTGCCACGAACCGTAGCAGCACGGCAGGTTGCACGTGATTGGTTGGCGTCATGTGTTCGTGCGCGGACGGCACGTTCGTGAGACTTTACCAGCCCACTGCAACGGATTTTCTTGTGCGAACACCTTAAGGTGGGTTTCCGTATGGGCGACGGAAATGCGCGACTTGATTTGCGCGATTAGTGATTCATGACGGGTTTCCTACGGGCGGCTGGAGGCAAGCGACGAGCAGTGGTACTCCGGGTCCGTGTCGAAAGTTGAAAATCGAACGGACCTCTTTTTCTAACGTGTCGAGATAGAAAGAGAGGTCCATTCATTCTTCGATTTCAAAACGGCCCCGAAGTCCCACTGCAGGTCAATGGCCAGTGCGTTGTCTGTAGTCAGTACATATTGATCATTTGCGGCTGTAGGCACATAGATTATCAACAAAATACATCAATTTTCAACATAACACTGTAATATTTAATCGCATAGTTCAGTGTCTTTATATATTTTTTTTTCATTCCTGAGCATTTTCAACTACATAGTTGAATTTGTAAGCCAAAACAGATCAATTTTCAACCAAAAATGGAGTGTGTAATTAACTCATCAAAAGGACCGAAAAAGACGAAAATTACACAAAAATACATGAATTTTTAACCAAACAGTTGTACCACTTTACCAAAAAAAGATAAAATTTGTAACAAAAGATTAATTTTCAACACAATATAAAACGAGTTTTCTACAAAACGATTGACTTGGAAAAAAAAGTTAATGTACAACCAAATACTTGAATTTTAAACTCAATAATAATTTGAAAAACAGTTGGATTTGACAAAAAAAAAAAATTTCTACAAAATACTGGAATCCTCATATAAAAAATATCAATTTGCGATAATATAAACGGGAATTTTTATAATTTATAGATTAAATAACAAATGTTAAAATAAACGTTGAATTTCATTTTTAAATCTTATAAATTTTAGGTTTTTGAAATTACGTTTTAAATACGTTAGCCATACGTTGAATATCTTGTCATTTAGGAAAAAGATTGTAAAGCCTGCGATTAACAAATAGGAATTTTTATAATTTATAGATTAAATAAAAATTTTTAAAATAAACCTTGAATTTCATTTTTAAATCTTGAAAATTTTATGTTTTTAAAATTACGTTAGAAATACGTTAGGATCTCACATGTAGATCCTTGAAAAATTTGTTTTTTGCATCAAAGATGCAAGAATATTGACGCACAACTTCTATTAATATTGAATCATCCATTTATAATAGATGGTAGACAGTATTTTCGAAAACTGAAGTCGCGTCGGCTGGGCGGCTAGACTTCTTCCCGAGCAGTCTAGTCGCCGCGATTTAAATATTTGCTACTGTCGCGCGTGGGGTTTCGCGTATACGTAAATGGTGCCATAAGATCCAATGATAAGCAGTCATAAACTGATATGCGCGACTTGACTCGCGCGACTGTAGTCGCCTATACGGAAACTTCCTATACGCTTCTCCCACTGGCTGACTCTTTCAATCCCTCTCACTCTCTATCTCTCCTTCGCTTCTTCCACTTCTCTCTCTCCCTCTCGTTTTCTCCATCTCTCCTCTCTCAGAGAAAGAGAGACGTTGCGTTGCTTTAATTCGAGTAATATTTCAACTATTTTTTATGTTGAAAGAGTTCAAAGAAAAACTACTTCAATTAACATCATATAAAGTTATCACTTCTACCTGGCGTCTCACGACGGCTCACGTTTTTTTTACAATTCAGAATTTAATTCAAACTGCAGATTTCGTTTTATCGATTCAATTGACTGTAAATAACTTAGCAAAATCATTCCTGAAAGAAACTTTATTAAAGAACAATAATTTTCCATTTTATAAACAATTTCTGTTGTGATGTTTTTTATTACAAAATCGACTGCTAGTGACTCAGAAAGGCCCCTATTTATTAGGACACTTTGTCAGGTGACATCACTTGTTATAAATTTAAATAAATTTGTTAAAGAAATACAGATTTTCGGCAATTTTTAACTGGCAGATTTCGTTTTTAAAACAAAATTAGCTCTAAATAACTTGGTCATATACCTTCCTTATTCTATTTGGTTGATTATTAATATTACATAACGTAATTTTCCAGCGATTTTTTACCATTTCCGTAATAGTAGGCTACATCCACCTCCTCCCTCCGCCTAAAACCATTACGTTATTTATGTACGGGCAACACTGATGGTGGACTCCCATGGCAGATGAAAGCAGTGGATGAAAGCGGAAACTCATGAGAGTGAAAGAGACAGATAGATCTATTTGTCTCTTTTACTCTCATGAGTTTCTGCTTTCATCCACTGCTGGCATCTGCCATGGGAGTCCACCATCAGTTAGAATATTACTTTGAATTAAATGTAAAAAAGCAGTACGTGCAAATTCTTGAACGAGAGGAGGATAAACCAAAGCAGTAGTAAATGTGATACGAACAGGGCCGGGTTTAAGCATGGGCATTTATGGGCAACTGCCCGGGGCGGCAAATGTTTGGAAGGATTGGGGGGGGCAGCAAATTGTGGGAAAAATATTTGAAATTTCTTGGGAATTCAAAATTTTGTTGCAAAGATGTCATTCTAATCTGAAAATAGCAGAAGCTAAATCAATTGTGCGTTTTTAAAAATCAAGACTCCTTACCTAATTGTACAATTTCACAGCGTGATCTTTTAAAAAAATGTTGTCAGTTAACTCAGTATCCCTTTATTTATACATTGCGCGGTAGAAATGCAAACTTTCGATGCCCCTGGCAGCCATATTGTTTTTGAATATTTTGGAGGGATTCTGGATGGATAGGGGGTCAAGGCAAGGATGTCCGCTTAGCCCAACGCTTTTTGCGATTTTAATCGCGGATATGGAAAGTAAGCTGGAAACCGGAGTGGTTGGAGGAGTTAGGGTAGGAGGGGTTAGAATTTGGTCATTAGCGTATGCAGATGTCATAGTGTAGCTGGCAAGAAGCGAGGAGGCCTTAAAGAAGATGATGAAGAGGTTCAGAAGATACCTAGATAAGAACAGGTTAGAGCTGAATGCGGAAAAGTCCAAGGTTATGGTGTTCAGAAAGAGAGGTGGAAGGGATAAAGGAGGGGAATGGAAGTGGAAGGGAAAGGCGGTGCAGGAGGTGAAAAAGTTTACGTACCTGGGCTTCTTGTTTCGGAGGAATGGGGGAGTGGATGGTCACATCAAACAGAGAGTGAGGAGGGCAAATGTGATGATGAGGCAGGTGTGGGGGTTGGGAAAGAAGTTATTCGCAGATGATTTTGGAAGGAGAATGAAATTGTTTGACTCACTAGTGATGAGTATGCTATTGTATGGAGTAGAGGTGTGGGGATGGAAGGAAAGCGAAGAGATGAATAGGACACAGGAGAGGTATATAAAGTGGACACTGGGGTTGGCAAGGAACACGCCTAATTATATTGTCAGGAAGGAGACGGGGAGAACGAGTGTAGGGATTCTACCGCGGAGTCGGGCGTGTAAATATGAGGAGAAATTTTTGGAAGAGGGGGGAAGTAAGCTGGTTAGGGAGTGTTGGTGAGAGAAGAAGAACAGTAGAGGGGTGGGAAGATGGAGGTTGAAAGGGAAAGGTATTTTAGAACGAATTTATTGCAGATAGATGAAGTGAGTAGGATGCACGAAGAAGGAAGGAAGGTACATGAAATGGTTGAGAAAAACGGCATGAAGAGAGAGAAAACAGTAGGCAAAGAGAGAATAAGAGAGTCAAGGTTTAACGGGAACGATTTGTGGATTATGCCAAGGACGAGAGCGCAATATTTGTGTGAGAAAGGAGAGAAAGGAAGTCAGCAGCTTATAGCTAGGATGAGATGTGGGTGTATGGAGGATTTTAATAGGTTCTGGCTCTCGAAGGAGAAGAGGATGTGTGAAAGGGGGGACAAAAGGCTTCAGAAAAGACACGGGTGAAGGGGGTGTTGGGTAAGATTGAGAAGGAGATATAAGAATCTGTAAATATTGTAAATAGTAGATAAGTGTTAAGTATTAACCGCGGAGGCAGAGTTTGGCAATACGAGGCAAAGCGAGAAAGTAGGGACATGCGTGCGAGGCGAGGCGAAGCGAGGAAGGCAAGGCGATAAGAGCGAGCGGTCTTAGAGATAAGGTATGAATGGATGTTGGTTTTTGAGGGTTAGTTTTGAGAAAATTCTGTAAAAAATGGAAGTGTAAGCATGTCAATTTGTTAAGGCTAGTGGGCAGAAAACTAAACTTTTATCTACCTAGTACAATTTCACAGCGTGATCTTTTCAAAAAATGTTGTCAGTTAACTCAGTATCCCTTTATTTGTACATTGCGCAGTAAAAATTTAAACTTTCGCTGCCCTTGACAGCCATATTGTTTTGAATGATTATCCCATCTTGCGTGTTTCTCGTTACCTAATCGTCTCGCGGAGTCAATTTCGGAAAAACAGTGTTTATTAAACAGAACAGGAAAATATGACGTACTAAATAAAATCATAATCGAAAAAAATTGAGCGGCGCTGCATATAAAAAGCGAGCGGCCGAAAAATCACAGAAAGAACAGGAAGTGTTGCAGAAAACTCGTAAACTCGAAACTTTTTTGAAAGAAAAACAAATTGATGAAAAATGCATATTATGACACGAATGAAAAGTATTCTGAAAAACGAGGTGAGCTTTACATATTATTGTAACCATTAAATGTATAATTCCGATGTTTTGTGTGTGTAAAATTACTAACTTTAATGAATGTATCATGAACTATTTATTATGTACAATTTAAATATGTAGCTATGTTTGGAGATTCCAACGACTTGCGTAGAAATTGATTGAATGACTGTTCAAAAACGACTGAAAACAATGGAGAACGATCAAGTTATAATCGGGAAAATAGTTCAGTAGAATGAGGTAAAAGTTACACATGTTTAATGTAGAGTATAGTGAAAATGTTTGAATAGGTTTTTCTGTTCATGTGTAATTTCTGTTTTCGGGCTTATGTAAAAAATTATTATTTCGAATATTTACAGAGCGCGATGACGTGTGCAAAAGTTTGACAGAAAACAATTCAGAAACAGCTGATAAATGCCAAGATAGTAACGAATCGTTAAAAGATTCAGTAACAGGTATATATTTCATATTTTTCTGACTGTTCAGATTGCAAATTTTAATTTACGTCCTTTTCTTCCTTCAGCCAACTAGTTCATTCATTTTCGACTGCGATTGCGCGACTTGTTGTTCCAACTGTTACTAGCTAATGGCAAACGAGTGAGCACGTGTTTCTCCTCGTAAACCACAATTAAAGTCGCGATTAATTAAACTACCGTTTTTTCTAACAATAAACCATCAATGTCAATAATAATAGTGATTTAACCAAGTGCCATATAGTTATTATATTTTAGTAAAGTGATGTGTTATCATTTTTCCACCTGTGAATCCTATACCTCTAACTTTCTCACCATGTGTTCTCCAGCACCCAAAATAATTCTTATCCTTGCTTTATAATTAATAAACCTTAAAATTATAAAGAAAAATGGCCCTTCGAGCCGGATTAAACAAACTTCAGAACAATTAATCGCGACAGTTTATAGTGGATTACAGTGATCACCTGTTCGCTCTTACTTTTCACAAGCTTACAATTGCTTATTCACTCAAAAACAATCTATGCTATCTCACTCATGGAGAATAGTAGAGTATTTGTGAGTCGAGATAGATAGATAGCTTCTTAATTCCTGAAAGTGAAAAGCAAGCATCTGACTGTGAACTTGATTAATCATATAACTAAACGAGTTCCTTGCTGAGTGTAGTGACCACCTGTTTTGTTTTGACCAGGCGAATATCGATTCTCCGTGCAGGGTTCTGTATATATAGTGCATATCTGAGTGTACTGTGAATTCCTTCGATCGTGAGAAACTTAAAATCGATAGGCACAATGACGTCACCTGTAGATAAACAGCAAACGATAGCTGGGCTTATTACCCGCTTCTACGACAACACTAAGAAGCAAGGAGAGAAGGTAGTGAAATCTGTAACATACATGGAAACTAGACTGGCTACGCTGGAAAAATACTGGTCGGACTTTTATGAGCAACATTTTTTCATAGTTGTGGATCCGAAAAACGTTGAGGATCCTTATGTTGTTGATAATAAATTTGACGAGATAGAAGCTGACTATATCGCAACAAAAACTCAATTCACCATAATACTAAAAGACCTCGGCGCAATCCCGGAGAAAATCCCAGGTAATAAAAACTCAATTCCCGTAGCACAGTGTTCAGAAATTTCCTTTAAGCATTTACCCTCTCTCTCTCTCTTCCAAAATTCAGTGGTGATCAGCTCGAATGGGGAACCTTTCGAGATATGTTCAAATCAGTGGTTCACGACACTAGTATTTCACATGTGCAGAAACTTTATTATTTAAAAAATGCACTTCAGGGTAAGGCTGCAAATCGTTTAAAAAATATGTGAATTAGCAGCGCTAATTATAACGAAGCTTGGACAACGTTAGTTAAACGTTATGACAACAAACGAGTTCTCCTTGCGGCTCATATGCGTAAGATGCGTAGACCCGTAGATCAATGGGATGATTGGTTCGTTCATTTGCTGGTTCATAAATTATATCCTCATACTCGTGAGGATTGGGAAACGTCCTTGAAAGACCAGGAAGACTTTCCTACGTTTAAGGAGTTATCAAGTTTTCTTGAAAGTCGAATTAGAGCTTTAGAAGCTGCTCGTCCAAACGATGTTATTTGAAAAAAACTCGACCAACCCTTCTTTCCAAAAATCTAAGAAACAGAATCACTGAAGAATCACTGAAAGAGCAACCATCTCCTTCGGGTTATTCTAGATCGGCCAGTAACTCTTCTGCTTTGGTCAATCATCTGACTTCAAAACCTGAGCGCAACAATACAAAGAGTATTTTTGCAACAGCTTACATAAAACTGAGTTCCTTCAGTGGAAACTCAATTGTGGTTAAGGACTTTTTGGATTCTGGGTCTGAACGCTCATTCATCACTGAACGTATAGTTCAACAATTGGAAATTCCAAAACAAGACTGTGATATCTCTTTAACTGGAATGGGAGATTCACCATTGGAATCTTCTAGTTGTCAGGCTGATCTGTTGCTCAGATCGCCTTGAGACTCGAAGTTCGAACTTCCGATGCAAGCTTTAGTTATGAAATCTCTAATCCACTTGCTTCCGAAAAAGAGATTTGAGTTCAGGGACTGGCCACACTTGAGAGAGCTTGAGCTCGCTGATCCAGACTATCATCGTCAAGCATGCGTCGACTGTTTGATAGGTGTTGATCTCTACGGTCATGTACTCGGCGAGGGCCTCAAACAGGGTCCTTTAAATAGTCCCACTGCACTGAATACATGTTTTGGTTGGGTGGTGTTTGGTCGTCATGTGGATCGTCAAGAAGATGATACTATCGATTCTGCCAGTGTTCTTCATACTGTAGAAAACAACTCTCTCAGCAATCAATTGCGACTCTTCTGGGAATTAGAAGAAATTCCAAAAAGAACCTTCTTAACGAAGGAAGAACAAGATTGTGAACTCTTATTCAAAGATAATCACTATAGGAACTCCTCAGGTCGATGGGTAGTACGACTGCCCTTATCAGGGTCTCCAAATGTCTTGGGAGAATCTCGCCGCACAGTAGTTTCGGTCTTCCTTCGAAACGAGAAACGATTCTCAAGAGATCCCCAAGCCAAAGAAGCCTACAACAAATTTATGATAGAATACCTTACATTGACTCACATGAGGCCCGTAAACAACCAAGATCTTCAGGTTGAGAACTATTACTATTTGCCTCATCATGTGATCTTTAAGAGGAACGATCCATCTGCAAAGATCCGAGTAGTATTCAATGGATCTTCACGCTCCAATTCAAGTACATCATTGAATGACTTGATTCATACAGGACAGAAACTTCAAACGGATATTTGGTTAATTGTGACACATTGGAGACTCTTCAAGTACGTGTTCAGGGCCGTTATCGTTAAAATGTTTCGTCAAATAGATGTAGAAGATGTTGACTGTAACCTGCAGAGAATAGTTTGGAGACCGGAAACAAACCAAGACCCAGAAGATTTTTGTCTCACTACTGTCACATACGGTACTAGGGCTGCACCATTCTTGGCTATCCTTACCTTGAATCAACTGGCAAGCGATGAACAACAACGATTTCCATTGGTTTCGGAAATATTGAAGAAGAAAACATACGTCGACGACATCTTTGCTGGCGGGGACTCAATTAAATGCGCTGAGATCAAAAGAAAGGAACTGATTTCCATTCTCAACGCAGGAGGAATCACCTTAAGCAAATGGGCAGCAAACTCACCTGAGTTGCTTCCAGAGTCTTGTGGATCTCACTCGCGGTAAGAAAAGACCTTTGAAATTGAAGATTCTGTCTCTACTTTGGGATTGAAATGAAGTACATCATCGGCTTGCTTCCAATTTAGTGTCTCTTTATCAAAAGAGACAATGATTTACACAAAACGGATGGTGGCTTCTGAGGTGGCTCAACTGTTTGATCCACTTGGCTGGCTGGCTCCTTTTTTCATCAGAGCCGAAGTGTTTCTACAGAATTTGTGGATTTCTGGACTGGATTGGGACTCAGAGCCTACTGAAGAACTTTTGTCTGAATGGAATGCCTTCCGCCAACAGCTCAGCCCCATAGAAGAAATCAGGAAACGACGTTGGCTGGGAACCTCTGACTGTGCCTCTCCGTGGGAATTACATGGATTCTCTGATGCCTCACAGCGAGCCTACTCAGCTGCGGTTTATCTTGTCTCTAGAAGCAAAATTGGCACTCTCCAATCTAATGTGATCTTAGCCAAGACGAAGGTAGCCCCAATTAAAACGGTATCGATACCCAAATTGGATCTTTGCGCCGCCGAGCTTCTAGTAAAACTTCTCGATACTGTATCTTCAAACCTTGGAGTCAAAGATGTCCCAAAATATTGCTGGTTCGACGCTCAGATCGTTATTGATTGGCTTCAAGGCCACCCATCTCGCTGGCCAACTTTTGTGGCAAACCGAGTGGGAGAACTACATTCCACTCTTAAGGATCAGATTTGGCGACACGTACCTACAAGGTTCAATCCTGCTGATTGCGCAACTAGAGGTTTTGACTCGAATAAGCTGAAGAATTCATCTCTCAGACAATCGTACGGCCTATCAAGGTTGTGGATCAAGAGACACAAGAAATACTAGGAACTTCAAAGATGAACATCAAGGTGAACCTGGCCACCTTGTCGTACATTCAGGACCTTCCTAGTCGATATTCCTCCTTGCAAAAACTGATTCGAGTGACAGCCTATATCTACAGGTTCTGCAGACTCTGTTCTGCCAACCACACGTCCGTGGAACCCTATCTTACGACGGAGGAGTTAACAAAGAGTCTCAATTTTCGGCTCAGGTCTGCTCAGCTTCGTCATTATCAGGCAGAAGGCATGGCTCTGCAGAGCGAAAAGAAGATCTCAAGGAAGAGTGAGCTCTTGAAATTGCATCCTTTCCTGGACGGTAATGGAATCCTGAGAGTAGGAGGTCGTCTTCAGAATTCTCTACTGAGCTTCGACGAAAAACACCCTATTATATTGCCGAAACGAGACCAACTCTCGTTCTTATTCCTCTTACAAGCACACACCCGCACACTCCATGGAGGACAACAGTTTACTTTGAGCCAAGTGTTAAGAAGATATTGGATTATCGAAGCCAAAATCATGATTAACCAGGTCATTCGCTTTTACGTAACATGTGAGCGTTTTAGGGTGCGAATACCTACTCAACGAGTAGCCGAGTCGAGGCCGTTCGCTTGTATTGGAGTGAACTAAGCTGGTCCTTACAACTTTCGGGCTCTACCAGGACGAGGAATTAAATCCTATAAAGGATATATCTGTCTGTTTATCTGCCTCTCAACAAGAGCCATACATCTGGAGGCAGTGTCTGGCTGCACCTCAAATTCTTTCTTAGCCGCATTCAGACGCTTCATCTCTCGACGAGGTGCTTGTTCAAGGCTATCGAGCCACAATGGGACCACGTTCAAAGGAGCTGACCGGGAGTTGCGATCCCTTTTTCGAGGCGCTAGAAGGATAGTCACCAAAGTGGCCAAAGACCTCGCCAGCTAAGGGACAACTTGGTCTTTTATTCCGCCGAAAGCACCTCACTTTGGTGGCATTAGGGAAGCCGGTGTAAAATCAGTAAAACACCATCTGAAACGGTCGATAAATGCAGATTTTGTCTGACCTTTGAGGAAATGAGTACCGTTTTGTGTCAAATCGAAGCTTGCTTCAACTCAAGACTGCTTTACCCTAATCCAAGTGACCCAAGTTAGATGAATGCCATCACGCCACGTCATTTTCTAACTGGTGGTCCTATGACAGTTGTCCCAGAGCCCTCGCTAACTGATGTCGATGATCAGGCTCTAACACGTTGGGCTTTGCTTTCCAAAATGCGAGACAACTTTTGGAAGAGATAGTCTCGCGACTACTTCCATCATCTTCAACAACGCTCGAAATGGTAAGTGGAGACTAATCAGGTCAAAGTGGGAGACATCGTCCTTCTAAAGGAAGAAACGGTGCCACCAGCCAAATGGAGTTTGGCACGCATCGAAGAACTACATCCTGGAAACGACGGTTTGGTCCGTGTGATAACAATTTGGACACCAAAAGGCATCTATAGAAGGGGCCTGAATCAACTGACCTTACTGCCAGTTCAGACAACGAACTAAATTTAACCGTATGTATCATCGAATTTTGAACGGGAATAGCAACTATGTAAAAGTTTCTTTAATTCTATTTTTTTATTTCTTATGTCAAGCGTGACATCCCCCACAGGATGTTCAGATTGCACATTTTAATTTACGTACTTTTCTTTCTTCAACCAACTAGTTCATTCATTTTCGACTGCGATTGCGCGACTTGTTGTTCCACCAGTTACTTGATAATGGCGAACGAGTGAGCACGTGTTTCTCCTCGTAAACCACACTTAAAGTCGCGATTAATGAAACTTCCGTTTTTCCAACATTAAACCATCAATGTAAATAATAGTGATATAAACAAGTGCAATATAGTTATTATATTTTAGTAAAGTGATGTGTTATCATTCTTCCACCTGTGAATCCTATACCTCTAACTTTCTAATCACGTGTTCTCCAGCACCCAAAATAATTCCTATCCCAGTCTTCTAATTAATAAACCTTGAAATTATAAACACTGACAATAATATCAGTTGATCTAAATTTACTGATAATGCTTTCAATTTATGTTCTCAACAAAAAGGAGATACACGGAAAAAATATATTGATTTGTATAACCTTCATGAAAATGAAAGAAAAATCCTCAAATTTATATTTGAATATTTTTGTAATAGATCTATTAGGTTTTTTTAATCGTGAAATACGTGACCAACTGTAGCGCAGAAAGATCGTTTTCTTGTTTGACAAGAATAAAAAACTATTTGCGTTCCATAATGACAGAAGATCACTTTAACAGCTTAGCAATTTTGTGTATCGAATCTAAGTTACTCCGTCCTTTAGACTTCGTCAACTTAATGACGCAATTTCCCAATAACTGATGAACAGATTTTGATGCAAATGTTAAACAACAAAAGATTTTGTTCGCATCGGTTTTTGTCAATGAAATTCGGGACCACAATAAAAGGTGGGGCGGAAAGTTCACTACTCGCCCAGGGGCGAAAAGATGGTTAAACGCGGCCCTGGATACGAAAATATAATGACTTCGGAGAGGTGAAGTTTCAGATTACGTTATTACAAAGTACACTGTTAAAAATTTGAGGAGTAAATGGCTAGCGGAGTTGAGAGTACAATTTTTCGGAGTATAAAATCGACTCATTATCGAATACATTCAACTCCGCATATTTTACTCTAGAGTAAAATACAGTGCGCAAAAGGTTCTGAAGTGCATTCAGAGTGAATATAATCAATTCGTACCGCACAGAAACAAAATCTTAACCCATGCTTAATCCGGAGTTAAAGAGTCGTGGCGGGACTTCTTATGGAGTTTATGTTCGGAGCTGCGTTCGCCGAAAACTTGCAAAACACTCTCTTCGCAGTTGTTCGCCACATGATGGCCGCAAGTCAACGCGTGCGAAACTGCTAACTCGAAACATGAACATTCTAGAATCCAGAATTCTAGATGGTCGCGTGTCGCGTCGGTGCGATTTGTTATTTAATTTTTAGAAAAGTGAAATATGTTGGCGATCAAAAGAGTGAGCTATGGCAACCAGACAATGTGAGTGAAAATTGTATATATGAATCAGAATTGGGATACGAAGAACTCATAGTCGCCGGTAAGTATCATTGTATATATTTTATTAATTGTTAACATCTCCATGATGCTTTTGAATTTTTTTGAACGATTGCAAGAACTCGTTTGGATTATTCCTTTTGAAATTGATAAAGAAATGCTTGGAAAATTGTTCTTAATACGCTTTCGGAGCATTCAAAAAATATTCCTTGACATTTCTGAGTAAGTGGCTTTAGTAGTAATTTTTAATAATAAAAGATTTCTAAATTAACTTATTTGTCTTATTTACCAATTTTAACAGGAATAATCCACACGAGTTCTTTAAATCGTACAAAAAGATTCAAAAGCATCATGCATTTTTTCATAATTATTATTATATACAATTATACTTACCGGCGTCTATGAATTCTTCGTGTCCCAATTCTGATTCATATATACAACTTTCACCCGCTTTGTCTGGTTGCCATAGATCACTCTTTCTATCGTTTTTTAAATCTTTTTTCTAAATATTAAATAACAAATCGCACCGACGCGACATACTCCCTTCAGCGTTCCTTTTTAGCGATATTTACTCCTTAGAATCAACTTCTGATGGTGGCGTGGGACAACTATAGGGTCAGGACGGAGTTGATTGAAATAACTCCGGTCAGTGCAGTTAGGGAGTTCTTTTCCAAGAGTTACATTTTAACTCGTCTTCTTATACTCCGCTTGCCGTTTACTCAAAACAGTGGGACTTTTATAGGGTATGCTTCGGAGTTGATTTTAACTCCGCTTTTTGAACAGTGTACACCTTTAAAACTTATATATATATATATATATTTCATTAAAAGAAAGATTTTATTTTTACTAACAAAAATTTTCTTCATCCATGGCTTCGAGCAAATATGAGAGTTTACCGCTCACTAGGAGGCGCTCGTGAACTTACATAAGTTCCTGCGAAATTTGTACTCATAAATAAGCAAAGTAAAGTTTTTTCAGAGACAGGTATCAAAAATGAGTCTAAAAAGTAGCTAAATGTAGGGCTGTAAAAAATCGACCTTACTTACCATTGCTCAAGACTTACCTCCCAACTAAACTGAAAAAGATCAATTGTCAAACAAAAATGGAAAATTTATATTTTCATTATAAAAATTATTTTGTAGCGAAAAAAAAAAGAATTTTCAACAAAATAGTCCAATATAACTAAAATGATGAATTTGCCAATGAAAGACGAAGCCGAAACAAATACAAATACAAATTTTCAAGCTTTGACGCCAAAAGAGAAATTTTCTGTAAAACAGTTCAATTTTTAACTCGAGAATATGAATTTTCAACCAAATCAGAGGAATTTTCTAGGGAAATTGTAAACCGAGAAGATTAGTTTTCTAAAAAAACAGGCAAATTTTTGTCTGAAAAAGATGAACTTCCACCAAAAAATGGAAAATTTAAACTTTCAGTAAAAAAAAAGTTAACAAAAAAACAAGTTTTCAACAAAGTACTTATATTTTCAACCAGAGAGATGCATTTTCAGCTAAAAATCGTAATGTTACATTAACTTGATTTGACACGAAAGCACCCGACTGTTCTCGAGTTTGCAAAGACGCACCCCCACCATCTCATCGCGTCGCAAAATAGCGTCATGCGAAGCCTCAACCCATACCGGACGGGGGGGGGGGGGGGGGCGCTACCACGAAACGATACCACGATTGCGACACAGGCGGGACCCTTGTGTCGCAATCTTGGTGCTTGAGGAAGGGCCTTATGGCTGCAGCCATATTTGAGTTTTCAACCCAAAAAGATGAGTTCTCAATGACAAATTTGATGGTTAATTTTCACCGAAAAACTATAAGTTCTCAACCAAGATTGAGATAGTTGAATACTCAGTTGAAAAAAGTAATGTACAAAAGAAAACAATTTTCAACACTATTTTGTTATATGAAATAGCACATTCTTATGTTTGGAATTTAAATCCTTCACTTTTATAAACAAATATAATTAACGAAACCCCACTTTTGATATTGCATTAACATTTCAGGGTAAAAAAGTATATTTCTTTTAACTTCTTCACTTTGTAATGACTCAATGAAGTACATTTATCTACAAATATTTAACTTAGCTTCCGTTTCCAGTACCGATCGTGAGAGAATGCTTTTGATTCAAGTGTCAGTTTTTTGGCTTGGGTGAAGGGAATAAGCGTGTGTGGATGCAGAAAGGGCAGTGAGTGCGGAGATCAGGTGTAAAGGAAGAAGGGTGAGTGAAGGCAACGGTGTAAAGGGTGAAAGAAAGTAGTGTGAAAAAAAAATTGAAGAGTGCGAATTTTTTTTGAGGTTAGGAGCAGTAAAAAGAGTTTGGGCAAGGGGGGCAAGAGGAAGGTGAGTGAAGAGCCGAAAACGTCGCAGCTCACTGGGTAAGATAGGATGCCGACGTATCGAAGTCCAAACTCGGGCGCCAGAGGGCGACAGTCAATAGACGATCGCATAGAACAGGTAGCCGAAATAGCAGGTGACAATTATGAGGGCGCGGTTGGTGGGGTGAAGGGCAGAAGGGGAAAGGTGACAGTTGCGGTGACACGTTACAGACGCCGACCAGGGAGGGGATGGCAGAGAGAAAGGATACAGGCACGAGACATAAACCCGGGAGACCCTCTAATCTACAGCGCCTTAACAGGCTTGGCAGCGCGGGTTCGAACAGGAGTTTAGACGAATGGCGAAATAAAGTGAGCGCGACCAGTAGTGAAGGGGAAGAAAAAAGAAAAAGAGATGAAGGGGACGATGATTCAGAAAGTGACAAGGATAACAAGAACGTAAGGATTAAACGAAAAACACCAGAAAGAGATAGGGGGGATGGGGAGATGTTTGAGAATCTATCAGCTCTCATAAAAGGGTTCAGAGAGGAAACAAGGAAGAGACTGGATGATATGAATAGGTATATGAATAGGCAGGGGAAAGACGTAAGGGGGGAAGTGAGAAAAATAAGAGAAAAGTGGGAAGAGTGGGATAAACTCTGGAAAGAGGAGAAAGACAAGGTATGGTGTAAACTAGAGAGTATAGAGAATAGACAGAGAGAGGTGGACCAACATACAAAAAGTGAGATAAAACAGTTGGAAGAACGGATAAGCAACTTAGAAATCAGGAATGAGCATATGGGGAAGGAAACACAGAGTGCGGAAATAGTAAAAGGGAGTGATAACTTGCAAAATGAGAATGAAAGATTGAAGAAAAGACTGAGTGAGATTGAAAGAAGATTGGATGGGGAAGAAAGGACGAAGAGGAAAAATAACATAGTAGTTAAGGGATTGAAAGTGGAGACTGAAACAGGAGAAGCGGAAATCAAAAATCTTTTGAAAGATATTGGAGTTCAGGTAAGGGTAGAGGGAGTTAAGAGAATAGGATGGACAAGGGAAGTAGAAGAAGGAATGTTTCTAGTGAAAATAGGGAGTGAGGAGGAGAAAAAGAAAATTATGGAAGGAAAAAAATTTTTGAGAGGAAGAAGGGAAAGAATTGAAGAGGATCTGACATGGAGGGAGAGGAAAAGGAGATGGCAAATAGAGCAGAGGGCATGGGTCGAGAGGAAAAAAGGGCGTATGGTGTGGATAGGGAGAGACAGATTATGGATGAATAGGGAGGAATGGTTTTGGGACGAAGAATTAGAAGAAATAAGGAAAAAGGGGAAAAGAGTTGAGAAAGGTAGAAGAAAGGAAGATGCAAAAGAGTTTAAAGATCAAACAGAGGGGTTTCCAAACGGCAAGGCGGAAGAAAAGTGAGGAGGATAGGTGAGGGAAGGGAAGAGAAAAATGTGAAAATAGCTTTCTGGAATGTGTCAGGCTTGAAGAACAAGAACTTAAGGATTTTAGCGGGAGTTAGAAAAGTGGGATGTGATTATGTTGAGTGAAACCTGGGCAGATGAGAAGGATTGGAAGGGGATGAAAAGGATGTTACCTAAAGGTTATGTGTGGACAATGCAAGAAGCAAGAAAGGAACACGTTAAAGGTAGAGGGATGGGCGGCATGGTCTCAGGGGTGAGAAAAGAACTGGCAGTAAAAGGGAGAATACAGGAGGATAGGGAGGAAAAGGATGGAACAATGGTAAGAAGGATTATAATTGGAAAAGTCAAAATAGCGGTGGTTTGTGTATATAGAAGAAGAGCGGAAGAGGAAGGTTGGAGAGTAATAAGGAGGTGGATGGAGGAAAAGAAGGAAGAGTTGGTTCTGATAGGAGGTGACTTGAATGCCTGGACTGGCGAGCAAGGAGGAGGGATTTGGG
The DNA here is from genome assembly GCA_932195095.1 of Andricus curvator. Taxonomy (NCBI): domain Eukaryota; kingdom Metazoa; phylum Arthropoda; class Insecta; order Hymenoptera; family Cynipidae; genus Andricus; species Andricus curvator. Next base: position 16,529 of record CAKNYM010045281.1, read on the forward strand.
ATGAAGAAAAGGAGGCCTATGTAAAGAGCTCCAAACATAGGGAGACAGACCGGGAAGGGAGGAGGTTGCTAGACGAAATAGGAGAAACAGGATGGTTTATATGTAATGGCAATATGGAAGGAGATGAAAAAGGAGAGATCACATTTATAGGTAAGGGAGATACAGTAATAGACTACATCCTGGCGGAAGAAAGAATGAGAAAGATGATAGGCAATATGAACGTGGGGAATGAGGTTGGGTCCGAGCACTTCCCAGTAATAGCTACACTGAAAGGTGGCGTCCGAAAGCCTGGCAGAGGGAGAAAGAAAAGAGGGGGAGAAAGGAACACGAAAATGGGAGTCTGGGGGGAAGATAAATTAGAAGAGTTTAAACAAAAAATGGAAAAAGTGAATGTTAGGTATGAAAGGGTTGAGAAGGTAAGGGATGAGATAGGTACAAAAGAAGGAAGAGAAGGGGGAAAGAGAGGCTGGTGGGACAAGGAATGCAGGGAGAGCAAAGAGATAATGAAAGAGTGTGTAAGAGTGTGTAAGAAAATGGAGGAAAGGAGAAATGGAGAAGGCGGAGTACAACAGGAAAAAAAGAGAACATGAGAGGATGCTGGAAAGGAAAAAGCAAAGGGGAAAAGAAAAATATAAGGAAGAAGTAGAAAAAGCGATCAAAGAAGGTAGGATCTCGGATGTGATAAATAGGGAAAGAGGAGGAAGGAAGGGCGTGAATGAAGAAATAGAAATGGATGAGAGGACGGATTATTTCAGGGGTCTGTTAGGGGGAGAACAAAATAGGATCAAAGGGGAAAATAGAAGGATAGTCCAAGGAGAAATGGAGGAAAGGAACGGAATAACAAGAGAAGAAGTGGATGAGGCGATAGATAGACTAAAAAGAAACAAGGCTACAGGAGAGGATGGTATGGAGAACGAAGCGATAAAGTATGGGGGAGAAGGGGTCAGGGAAGGGATCTGGAAGATCTGCAACAAGGTCTGGAAAGGAGAAGGGTGGCCGGAGAAGTGGATGACAGGGCTGGTGGTACCGCTTGTCAAGAAAGGGGAGGTGTTCTGGACAGGAAGAGGTCTAAGGCAAGGGTGCCCGTTGAATCCGATACTCTTTAATATGCTGCTGACAGACTTAGAGGAGAAGCTAAAGGAGAAAGGGAAAGGGGAAACGATTTTGGGCAATAGAAAACTATACTTTCTAGAATACGCAGACGACGTAGTGCTGTTAGCAGACGATGAGAAGGGGATGCACCTAATGATGAGAATTTTCGAAGAGTATGTGGGAACAAAAGAACTGACGGTGAACGTAGGGAAGACCAAGGTGATGTGCTTCAGAACTAGAAAGGCTAAAATAGGTTACGTTTGGAAGATGAACGGACAAACAGTGGAAAGTGTGGAGGAATTCTGTTATTTAGATTTTTGGTTTGAGGCAGGAGGGGGAAACGAGGTGCAGGTGAGGAGAAGAATCGAGTGTGCGAGTAAAGTAATTGGTCAAGTATGGGGTATAGGAAAGAGAAGGTTCAATGACGATTGGAGAATGAGGGTTTGGTTGTTTGATGCGTTGGTTTGGGCGGTGTTGTGTTATGGAGTGCAGGTATGGGATGGAAGGAACATAGGAAAGTGGAAAGCATGCATGAGAGATTTCTGAGATGGGCAATGGGGGTTAGTTGGAGTTGCCCAGGTTACATGTTAAGGGAAGAATTAAGAAGGGAAAAAATGGTAACTAGACAAATTAAGAGACCCTGAAGGTTTGAAGAGAAGTTTAAAAGGGGAGAGGGGAGCAGAATAGCACAAGTATGCTTGGACGAAGTTCGGAATAAGGAGACGAGAGGCAATTTGGGAAATTCGAAATGGGAGGAAGAAAGGAAAAAAATGAGGAGGGTTTGTGATATACAAGAAGGGGTTCAGGATTGGCAGAGCATATAATTAGAGTTATTAGTAAGACAAGGAGAAGAGAGATGGAGAAAGATTATGGATTCGAGGTACAATAGATGGTATATGATGGTCAAAGGGTTAACGGAACCAGAATATTCGCAAAAAATAAAAAAGGAAGACAAATGTAATAGGGTGGTACGGTTTAGAATGGGAGAAGGAGTGAGAGCTTGTAGATATTGGATGGAGGAAGAGCACAATCTGTGCAGAGTATGTGGATACGAAATGGAGTCATGGGCACATGTGTTAGGGAGGTGTACAGGAGAGGAAGATGGACAGTTGAGTGTGGATGAGTGTGTGAGATGGATTTTTGATGGTAATGGACAGGGTGTGACGTGGATGAAGAAATTGGAAGAAATAAGAGAAAGCAAGAGAACAGGGCAGAGCCAAACGGGTAATCCTATTAAAGGAAATTAAATAGCAAAAAGTAAACCTTTGCCATCGTTGAAAATGTATGTTATGGTAAGAGGAAACGGAAGCCCTGGAATATCGCTCATTTTAAAGTTTAAGAATTATTAGCAGTAAGAGTATTGTTATTTTAAGTAAGGCGAAGCATTAGAATATACGCAGCGGCTAAGTTAGATTAAGGATGGAATGTAAATATATGTACAGGGAGCGGAGGCCCTCAAACCCGTAAAAGGGAGAGATTAAATATACATACATACATACATACATACATACATGCATACAAATATTTAACTTAAATTGAACTTATCTATTTGCATAAATAAGTTTGATAAAGAAAAACAATTTTTCAAAGCGTTGTGAAAAAATTAAATCCTGTAAATGCAATATTAAAAATAGTGTTTTGTTTATTATATTTATTCATAAAAGTAAAGGATTTAAATTCCAAACATAAAACTGATCTGTTTCATATCAAATTTGCTTATAACCAATTATTGAGCTAAACCAGTTTATAGCCAAAATTTTGCTTTTGTTTGTCCAGTTTGTTTATAAAAAAAGACAATTGTTAATGCTCATCAATTTCCTGTAGTCCGGCCTCTCCGTTAACGCATTTAGAGGCAAACTGGCAGGAAAAACCAAAGATTCTGCACGAAAATGAAAAAATTTTGTTTTTATTTATCCAATTTGTTTATAAAAATACTTCTTTTTATTATATGTTGACAACAGATAATGAGAATTTGCAACTTATATGTGCATATCAAGCAACAAAACTGAAAAAGGGGTAATATTGGTAGAAAACTGAGAATCTATTAATTTTTTATAATAATTGTTTATAACGATAATAATTTTATATATTTCATACATGTTTACCATTCAGTATTACGCTAGAAATAAAAAAATCTGCCCTCTTCGCGGACACATTCTCATCGCGCGCGGCTCGCTTCGCTCGCAAGTTTGAGCGCGCCTAGGGCGCGCGAATGTTGGACCTCGCGCTTCGCGCTCGGGCATATATTTATCTCGCGCTTCGCGCTCGATTATGTATTCACCTCACGCTACAAGCTCGTGCGTATTTATATCGCGCTTTACGCTCCGCTCCTCTAGATTTTTGAACTTCGTGTTCCACTTCCATGAAAAAAAAAGTTTGTTTGCAAATATTATAAAATTATCAAAACCTCTACATATTAAGTGATTTTTTATTTTAGTCTGAAAAGCAACTTTATTTACTCAAGGTTCTATCGACCTTGAGGAACAAATTCTCATCCAGACACTCGCGCTTCGAGCTCGATATTTGACTTGAGAATCATTTGAACCTTGCGTTCCACGCTCGGTTCTGTGCACCGTATGATAGAAACAAAAAAGTTTGAGCGCACTTACGGCGTGCGATTTGGTAAATACACTGAGCGCGCATTTTGTGCTTCGTGTTATATGTTCTTCATATACAAATTACTAAATTTGTATTTGATTTCAAATGAAAAATAATGATATAATTTAGGCAACAAATTTTATTAGTTAAGAGTAATATAGCAAGTTTAGTCCAAAAAATTTGTCTTCCTTCAACAAACCACTCCGTTGTTTATTTTTTGACTTAACTTGTTTATAACAATTGAGTTTATTATTATCCAAATTATTTGTATCCTGGCTAAACTGAAAAATTTCCCTTTTTATCACACTTTTCGTTAAATAAATAAATATAAACAGCGATAAATTCAAAAATCGCTTCTCGCAGTAGACTTTTTTGAACAATAAATTCTTGTTTTCGACCATTGTGTCGATAAATCGACTTCCGAAACGAAGTGATCATCAAAAGTGATAAAATCAAAAGTGATAAGTTGTGAACCAAAAATATAATTTATTGTAGACTTTTCAATAAAAAAGACTTAACTTCCTAGTATAGTAAGAATAGATACATTTTCTAAAAATTCTCGTTAAAATTTGGTGTCAATCAGTTTGATGGATTTGGTTCTAGATGTGGACAAAGTTCGAAAATTGTTTTGTTTTTTTTGGTTTTTGTTGTTGTTTTAATCTCACAGTTTCCAAAGCATTAACATAAAAGTATGATTAAACGTATTTTTAATGGTTGTTCACTAGGGTCGTCCGAAGATTCATTGGAAAACATTTCTTCGTACCAGAGGGTAAAGATCCCCACAACTTGGTTCCAAATCTGGAAAAAGAAATAGCGTATTTTTGTTTTTCTAAAATTTGATGTTAATATATACCTTCGGGCACGTTAAATTTATCATGTAAAATACATGGGGAAAAAAAACTTTTCTTGTTTTTTGGAATACAATAACGACACCAATAATGGGCCCTTCGTCAATAGTGAGTACACTGAGAGACTTTCCATTCGTATAAATGATAAAAATGTTTGAAACTTTAGTATTCTACAATATCAAAACACGGCAAAAAGTGATGCGTTTCAAAAATTTATATAGTGGTTTTCAACTGGCGAATTTCGTATTTTCGTTACAATAAGTGAAAGAAGTGTTGCACTATTTAGCATAAAAAGTTTGAATATTTAATATACGTAACGCGTCTTCAGGTTGCGGATAGAGGAACGGCCCGTAAGGCTGAACAGCCCCTAAGGTTAACTGCGAATACAAGAATAAGCAGTCGCGGACAGCCGATAGGAACCAGTCGTGGGTGTGGTGAGCCCACACTGGTAGAAAATAGGTACACGCATAGTGGTGGCACTCCCATGTATCGTTTTGAAGACTTGGCTTCCAAATCAGCGCCATCTAGTGGTTCCTCCAGACACTACTATAAGTAAATGAACCTACAAATCCCTGACAGCAATTGTTTCCAAACTCTGCTTCCTCCAAATTCTCGTAAATATTAAATTTCACTTAATTTCGTGTAAATAAAATTGCAAAATTATCAAAATTGATAAATATACAAATATTTTCCATACGTAAAATATATATTTAAATACTAGAAGTATGATTTGTTGTAATAAAAAAAGATTAATTGGCTTTACATTTGAGATTATGTCTTAGAATAATATTTTTTATTTCTCCAACAAAGAAATTTTTATAAACGACAAACTTTGCTTGAAGAAAAAAACCTCCTAATCTCTCAAAAAGGCCTTTATTTATATCATTTTTAATTTATTTGTTACTGTTCCGAAATATGAAAACAACAAAGTAACCTCAAATCAAGCAAATGGTATTTTATTTTTTTTTAATTCAATACTTACCAATCAACACATTTCCCTACATCATCACAAAATAGTACACACAGTACGTATAACAAGATACACAACATAACTTGCAGAAAATTTTATACAACAAGGTTAAAACAACAAATTCAATTTGACACTTCGACTAATTTCCAATTTCGAGATTTCGAAATATTTGAAAATATTATGGTTGCACATGCGCATTGCATTGTACTGACTCTCAGCGCCACCTAGCGGTTCCCCCGGACACTAAAACATAATGCCTTCAAAACTATACATGGGAGTGCCACCACTATGGGTACACGACAACCATGGCTTGGGAGGACTCACCCATTCGCGTTCATACGCAATGGGTGGGTTCTGGCAAGCCGAGGTGCAGCGAGTATCCACCTAGAAACACTACCCGAACCAAAACTTAAAATCTTGTAAGGGAAAAATCCTGCTGCCCCATGGACACCGCAGTGATGAAACTGCCCGCAAGGGCTGTGTGGAATGATTCGGGGGATGTTAGGATACGAGGATGAAACTGTAATGTGTCTGACGACAAGTTGACACGGCCGTTATCAAAGTCGGAAAGCTCCCATACTTAGACCCAGAGAGGAATGGGGGTTATCACTTCTGGGACGGTGGACTCACCTACGATCGGAATAGGATCCTAACGTGCGGATTTCCACGAAATTATCATGGCTAACTTGCAACAACAAAAAACTACAGTAAAATATCTAAGGGCGGGAACTCTGAACGCGCGTAGTCTAAATACTGGCGGATTTAGCGAACTCATTGAGATAGCAAAGGGATACGATAGTGACTTAAAAGCACTTCAAGAAACCTGCTGGCCGGGCGTTTACGCGTCAAATTTTAAGGATAACTATACTTTTCACTATGGGGGAGCTAAGGGACGCACACTGGGGACCGGGTTTCTCATTAATAAACGAATTTCGCAAGCGGTTATCGACATGCAATTCATTAACGATCGGTTATCATTCATTGTACTAAAGGGTAATTTAAGCAAACAGGTGCTAATCAACGTGCACTGCCCTCCGATGACAAAGACGAAGACACTAAAGATCTTTTTTACGAAAAAATCGAACAGGTTTTTGATAAGTTTTCAACGTATGACGCAAACATAGTATTGGGAGATTTCAACGCGAAAATTGGAAAAGAACCGATGTATAGGCCTACAATAGGGTCGGAAAGTTTACATGACGTCAGGAATGATAGTGGGACTAGAGTAATAAACTTTGCAGCTTCAAAGAACCTCGTTGTCAAAAGCACATATTTCAAGCATAAAAATATACATAAGGCCACCTGGACATCACCAGATGACATCACTCACAATCAGATTGATTACGTTCTAATTGACAGAAGAACTCATACAAACAGTCTCGATATAAGATCGTACAGGGGAGCGGATTTAAATTCAGACCACTTTCTCGTGATGGTAAAACTAAGATCTAGGCTAGCGTTAACTAAGAAAACAAGCCGCACAGAGCCAACAGTTCGTTTCATTATAGATAAGTTCAAAACATCAACAGAAATATTAAATTATCAAGTTGAGATCTCTAATAGTTTCGACGTTCTCCAAGAACAGAGAGACGATAACGATAATTTCGTGGAGGACTCGGAAACCCTGTGGAGCAATATGAAAAAGGCGATAAAGACAGCCGCGAAACTTACTATAGGTTTAAAGAAAGTAACCAAAAGCAAACCATGGTTTGACGAAGAGTGCAAACTTTGGTTTGAAAATCGTCGGAAGGCCAAACTAATTAGTTTACAAAATAAGTGCGATCAAACACATAAGAAGTATCTCGAGATTAGTAAAAGTACAAATAGGCTTTATAGATCCAAGAAAAGGGAGTGCGAAAAGAATAAAATACTAGCAATAGAAACGCATAATAAACAAAATAACCCGCGTGAGATGTACAGGGGAATCAATTTTATAAGAAAAGGCTTTCAAAGTAGAACGGAAGTAATAAGGGACGAAAATGGCAATCTAGTAGCCGATGCGACAGAGAGACTGAATTTATGGAAAAACTATTTCGATACGTTATGAAATGTACGCGAAGCCCCCGTTGAAGGTAATCTCGGTGAAATCCACACTGTTGATCTATTAATTGATGATCCTACTGATGTAGAAATAGAAATGGCCATAAAGAAGTTAAAAAATAACAAAGCCGCGGGCATCGACGACCTACCGTCAGAATTGATAAAAAATGGAGGCCCTTGCCTCACAAGGCAAATTTGTAAATTGATACGCGCAGTTTGGAAGAGAGAACGCATGCCGGAGGAATTGAATACCTCTATTATTATTCCCATCTTTAAAAAAGGCGATAAAACGAACTGTAACAATTATCGGGGAATTTCACTTGTGCCTTCGTGCTATAAGATCCTGTCCAATGTAATCTTAAGTAGACTAATTCCCTTTGCCGAGGAAATCATTGGGGATTACCAGTGTGGATTCCGCCGGAACCGATCTACAAGCGATCAAATGTTTACAATTAGACAACTGTTAGAAAAGAAATGAGAATTTAATGAAGTATTACATCAACTATTTATCGATTTCAATAAAGCTTTTTTTACCTTTTTTCCTCTGGACTTTTTCGGTTACTATTTTTCCTCGGAACATTTTCTCTACTGTTTTTCCTCAAAACTCTCTGAGTCACATTTTTCCTCTGAGGGCTTCAAATAGCAACTTGACAATTAGTAATTTAGAAAAAAATTCAGTAATTTCAAGAGATGTTTTTTTTTTAAGAGAAGTTTTGAAAAGATTGAAAATTCATGTAAATCTTGAAGTGATTTCAAATAATTTAACAAAAAATGTACATTTTTCAAGGTTTGGGACAAAAAATTTAGAAGATGTTTTTTTGAGAGAAGTTTTAAACGATCCAAAATTAATGAAAATCTTGAAATAATTTCAAATAATTTGTAAAAAGGGTACATTTTTTCAGGTTTGGAACAAAAAAAATTAGAAGCTTTTTAAGAACTGTGAAAGATTTTATCAGAATAAATTTTTGTTTTTTTACGATTCCTGGGAAAATTGAAGAAGACTTTTTACTTTGAAAAATTTTGATTTGCTATCTTTTTTTCTTGAACAACTTTTGTCTATTCATCTTTCTGCGTACCTTGCGTCGTTCTCCAAAAAAATTTTTTTTATTGTTAATATTATTTTTCACGATTGAAAGAAAAATTACGCATCCTATCAAAAAATGATTAATAAAAAATTTGTAGATCTTTTTTGAGTGCACAATTTTTGTTGATTCATCTTTTTGCGTATCTCATATAGTTTGACCGCAAAATGGAATTATTTATTTTTCATGTTTTTTGTGCGATACAAATTTGAATTTTCGATTTTTCAAGAAAATTAAAAAAGGTCTTTCAACATTATTGTAGGGTATTCAAAAAGAAACATTTTTCTTCTCTTTACTTTTATTCATAGCATGCGTTGTTTGGCTTAATATGTTAATTTCCTTTTTTTTTTGGAATATTGTAAATGCTATAACTCCAATAAGTATTCTTCTATCAAAAAAAGTGATTAGAATATTTTGTTCGCCCTTTTGAGTACTATTAATATCCGCCCATAGAACTTTCAAATATGGAAAAAAGTATTCTCAGAAATTTTCAAAATGTGGTCACTTTTTGAATTTTCATCCGAAATAACTGGCTAGCGAACTGGACCTTCATTTTAAGACACTCAAAGAATATACCCAAGACTAATCCAATACGTTGATTCTTTTGAAAGTTACTGTACTAACAAACTAAAAATCTACAGACTAACAGGCAGATAGACTAACAGACAGGCACACAAACCGACATTTTGTAAAAACCTGTTTTTTTTGGGTTCGGCGGGGGGGGGGGGTGGGTCAGATTTTACACAAATCTAATACCTTCTCATTATAGGATGACAATGTAAAAAATCGACTAATTTCAAGATATGTTATTTTTTTAAAGAGAAGTTTTGAAAAGATTCAAAATTAATGTAAATCTTGAAGTGATTTCAAATAATTCAAAAAAAAAAAATGTACATTCTTCAGGTTTGTAACAAAAAATTACGAAGCTTTTTAAGAATTGTGAAAGGTTTTACCAGAATAAAAAAATTTCTTACGATTCCTAAGAAAATTGAAAAGGACTTTTTATTTTGAAAAATTAATTTTAGGGGAATATTTAAAAAGATTTTCAAAGATTTTCAAAATTGTTAAAAAATAATCGGGGGGAGGAGAAAATAGGTGCAGTAGGGGAGGGAAAATTTCCGATGGGGAGGTTTTAACGACTTAATTAAGTTTTTTTAAGGAAAATAGTTTCAAAAAATGATTTAAAATGTTTAAAAAATTTTCTTTCAATTTAAAAAAAGAATTGATTTCAAACATTTTTTTCATTATTTTTTTCACATAATTTTTATTTAATAACATTTTTTCCAAACATTTTTATCAAAAAAAAATTTTTCATAACATTTTTTTACGTCCTTTTTTCAAATTTTGTTTGATGAAATTTTTTTTAACCATATTTTTCCCTGTACGCGCTCTGCGCCTACTTTCTCTACTTTTTGTAATTTTGCAGGTTTTTAAAAAAAATGTACGAACAATTTAAATCATTTAAACAAATATTTAGAAGTTTTGAAAATATTTCAAAAAAAGTTAATGTTTCTAGCTTAAAATGATATCATTTTAAAAATTTAACAATTTGTTGATTCATTGTTCAATGCAAAGAAATGAAAATGGTAACATTTGACTTCATCAGACTTAGAATTGTTCAATTGAAAAGTGTTAATACCTTCCATTTTATACATGTAAATTATTGAGTGGTTGAACAAAAAATTGTTTGAACAAGAATTTAATGTTCAGTTTTAAAAGTATAAAATTCAAGAATCCCACTTTAGGTGCTTCAATTTAGAGTTCAGTTATTTTTTTCTTTTTAAATTAACAAATTTTTAGCTTCAAGAGTTCAAATGAAAGTGACTACAAAATGATAAAGGAAGACTACGGGCGTCTGCCGGTACTCGGAAACATAATGAAGCAGCACTATGCGAAAAATCGAGACTTGAATTTCAATTTCTATAATGGGTCGCAGGTTCCTGGCATATTCATATTCATAATGTCAATTTCTCAAATAAAATTTACAAATTATAATATTCACTTACTTGCTTATTGAAATTATTTTTAGCCAAACTAGTAAGCACCATATCACTTTTTAGTACGATTAATTTTTCAAATACAGATTCATAACATTTCGTATTCAAAATACTAATTTTTCTGCTGAAACTTATTAAAGACTATTATAAAAATGTCAAATTTCAGTGCATTAATATGAATAACTCGAATAGTTTAACATTTTTCCGTGTTTTGTTACACAAGTATACTAAACTTGGATTAATTTTTAATATTTATTCAAATAGAAGGTCGGTCAGTGTAAGACGTTCTGATTTTCACATGAAAATATTAAATATAAAAAGAAATATTGAAGTTACCTGTGGCTTTAGTTTTCATGAAATGTAAAGTTAAGTTCGTCGCCAAACAATAGCGAGTAATAGTTCTGCATAATCCGTTATTTAAGTCAAAAAATGAGCAGAGTAGGGCTTTGAGTTAGACACTCTTGCTTTATAGCAAAGAAAAAATTCCTACCTTTGAATTCACAATCACGGAAAGGTTTTTTTTTCGAAATTGAATGGCCCCTAGAATTTGCAAGAACATAAGGTTCTCCCCTTTCCACCTGTACCTAGTTCCTAGAATTTATTGATAGGAACGTAACACAATTTGAAGGATATAATTATAAAAATTAACTCTACAAACTTGAATTTCGCAATATTTTTCTTTCAAGCTAAATAATTTACAAAGAAAATAAAAAAAAAAAAAGAAAAATGTGCAAAATTAAAAATATGTATTCTAGAAACTGGGCGGGATTAAAGATCCCAGCTAACCTGTTACCATCCTGAAAGGTTCCTGAATGATCACATGTTATCAGAGGAATTGTTACTTGTATCTCAGTCTCCTAGCAGGTAACGGCATAATCGCCGTAGTTTACTAGGGAGGCTTGTTTGCAACCGTTCCCTGTCAGACTAGTAACATGGCGGTAACAGCCGGCAGCGATCTTCATTTATACATATACATTTTGGGTCTAACCTCTATAATGTAATTTCTTTTTCGTAAGGGTTCAGCTGATAAATATCTGTTTTTTTATAAAAGCTTTGTTCACATATTATCTCCCTTTTCTGGAACTTATTTATCGTTTAATTATGTTCCTTTCCAACATTTTTGCAAAAATATTCATAATTATAATTCCGAAACGATGTATATTTTGAGGTTAAGCTGTCATTGCACGTTGCGTTTCCAAACATCACTTTGTTACAAGCATGTGATTACAATGGCGGGATAATGTTACCTGCTTCGCTTGTAATTTGTTACTACTTTGAGTGGGAAATATATTGTCACTGGGTGACCAGCATGGAAGTCACCAGTGACTGGTTTTTTTAATCTTGTTACAATTATGTGACTATTCGGACTAGTAACTGTGTTAGCTGGGATCTTTCTCTGCTCCAATGGCACAGCTATAGCTTATTGGCGATTCACTTCTGTCATTAATACATTCAATTCCGCCAAGTTCTTCAAATTACAAAAATTTTTTATTTTGCTTTTATTTCCTAATTTGTTTGAAAAATATTAAATTAAACAAAATTAATTTCCAAAATGCAAGTTCATAGATTTGATATTTCTCATAGGGCCGTCTACCTCATGATGCACAGTAGCAGATAAGCAGCATAATAACACGATACGTATTTTAACGGTTTTTAGACAAAGAAATATTTTCACAATGTTACGAGTATTTGAAATTGTTATGGTTGTTAAAAAAAATACAAATTTTTTCTTTAAACCTGTATAACTCTTGACCTAATTGAGATATTCAAGTTTCTTTTCCGAACTCTGGTGAGGTTAATTATTGTCGTCTTTTCCAATCCGCAAGAAAAGTAACAAAATGGCGGCGGTTTCCCTGAAAATATTAAAGTTGATTTCCTCCAAAATCCCACCTTTTTTTTTATTAATTTTTTTCTGAGTTGATACTTGAATCACGAAGAAATCTTATAAGTTCCATGTGGGTCAAACTATGTTTGTAGCCACGAGATTTTTTTTGGAAAAACTGAAATTATGCGTTTTTCTTACAAACAATTAAGGACAGATCCGACAAAATTCTAGGAAAAAAGTTTGCTAATTTTAAAAGCTTCTGAGAAAAATTTAAAAATTCAATTTTCCGAGAAAAAAATTCTCGTGGCCACGAAGATTATTAGGCCTGCATAAAACTTACAGAATGCCTGTTTTATGTGAGAACGAATTTCATAAAAATATTGGATAAAATTAAACAAAAAGGTGGGGTTTTCCATAAAATCAACTTTCCATTTTTTCAAAATTCAGCTAAAGACCACGTGGACTCGCGTTCTCCTGAATCTGCGGATTTATTTTCAGAAAAACATCAAAAACTAAGCAAACTTTCACTACTTTTTGTTTAAACTTCCTACCTTGCAACATGAAGCTTATGTATTCAAGTAAGGGTGAAGTCTCATGGGAGTGTCAAACTGTCAAGTTGGACACAAAACATTAAATCACTAGACATTTCAGCCAATGATATTCTTGTAGTAATCCACAGAAACACTGTTATTGGCCGAAAAGTCTAGTGCTTTGACGTCTTGTGCCAACATTGACGCTGCCATGGGACGCCACCCTAAAATCGAATTTTCAGTCAATTCGCAGCTCCTTTGGGCTTCGTATCTTTTGAATATCAAGAATATCCATATTTTCATCAAATATGAAGTAAGTTTTATGCAGTACAGGATCCTCTGGGGGGATATGGGACACGTGAACCCCCATCACTCGACTAGGGCCAACCGGAATACGGAAGCCGTACTAACAAAAAGTCGGACTCCTCAGAAAAAAGTCAGGACTTCTGACCATTTCTGACCACTTTTGTAACGTTTCTCGACAGAAATCGTCAGGAAAAGTCAGAATTCATCAGAAAATGATCAGAAATCGTCAGAGCTTGCACGGAGAAAAATAGATATTGAAAACTAGATATTAAAAACTTTGATATTTACCCATAATATACAGATATTACGGTATAATATCTAATATCTTCTATTCAATATACAAGATATTAAAGGGCAATTTCTGTTTATATTGAAAGGATAAAATATGTGATATTAACCGTTAATATCTAAGATATTAGAAAAGCGAAATTTTATCGGAGCAATGTCGTTGACGTGTGGCGTGGCGTCAAAAGATTTTAACACCGCTTTGTCCGTATCTTGAGCAATCGTCGTGTGTGTTGTGGTTTTTCGGTTATATATTGCGTGAAAAATTTTGGCGGAAAATGGATTAAGTGTTTTTTGACATGGATATCATAATTTTCTAAAGAAAATTAGGACTTGGCGCTACAGGCATCACTTATGTGAGCCTTGAACAGCGTATTATTATATCAATGCTTGAGGATTCGGACATCAAGAACAGAGCAAAATCCTTTCGGATTTTATAGAAATTGGCATGCTTTACAGATAATTTTTGCATAATTAAAAAATTTCTGTTGAATATCTTAGATTCTGCCCTTTGATATCTTGGATATTGTCAGGTAAAATCTTCTTTTTAATATCTATGGATGCTCTACTTCAATATCTAGATTTCTGTCCCATATTTAAATCGCTAAGATATTAACTAGTAATATCTAGATAGTCTTCTTCAACATCTATTTTTCTCCGTGTGGGCTCGAAGGATAATACTTTTATTAGGGGTCCAAGAATAGAATAATGCCATGAAACCTAATCCCTCTTCTGTTTCCCAGGTTATGTATATTATCTATTTATTTATATTTATTTATGGATATTCTCTTTTTACTTATATTTAATTATTAATATTTATATGCTGAATGCCTCTGAAGGTGAATCCGAAAATGTTGTCTGTTTTGACGTATGTCTTTCTCTGGCTTTAGCATGATTTAAAACTGCCACGAGATTGTTCCACATGGGTTATAACCTCTTACTCTCTGCCGAAAGACATAGGGATTACAATTTTTAAAACAAAGAAAGCTATTTCATGTAAAAAACTAATATGAAAATCAACAAACGCGGCCTTTATTTGTAATTGCCTCAGTGCCACGCCCCGCACCGGCACCTTACCCTACTCTTCCCAATATAATCGCATTAAATTAGAAGCTTAAAAATCTAGACAAGTCTATTTATTTACGGAAAATGTCGGTGACTGGTGTCGATGCCATTAAAAAATTACTTGAAATTGCTAGATTGTGGTAAATAGAAAATCTACTTTTCGTTTATTGTGGATACATATTTTTAGTTTAAAATTCTTCTGCTTGGTTGAAGGTTCAACTATTTTGTTGAAAATCGATATTTTTTCATTGAAAATTCAACTACGTTGTTGAAAGTTGAACTACCTTGTTGAATTTTTTTTTAAATGAATGTTTATGGCTTTGGTTGAAAACTTAACGATTTTGTTCAAAATTCGTTTTTTGGGTTAAAATTAATTTATTCAACTGAAAATGTAACTTAAATTTTTTAGATGGCCTTTTTTAGTTGAAACATCTCCTTTTCCGGCAGACAAATAATCTTCTTGGTTGGAAATTTCGTCTTTTTTTGGTAAAAATGCAACAGTTTCGTTGAAGATTAATCTTTTTGCTGAAAATTAATATTTTCTGGTTAAAAGTTTTATATTTGTACAGGGGATTCATCTCTTGGGTTCAAGGTTCAACAATTTATTTGAACTTTTTTTTCTTTCGTGACAGGAAAGTCTTTATTTGTTGAAAATTCATCTCTTTGGTTTTAATATTTTTTTTTTTTCAAATTACATGTCACCTTCTTTGGTTGAAATATCAACTATCACACTTTTTTTTTGTGAATTCATCTTTTTAGGTTGAAAATTCAACTACGTTGTTCAAAATTTAATTATTTGGCTAAAAATTTAAGTATTTTGTTAGTCATCAATTTATGGTAGAAAAGCCATTTATTTTGTTCAAAATAAATAAATAAATTTGAAAATTTTAAACTTGTATCTAACATATTGTTTTATTCTGTTTATAAAAGATCCTATGTTGTTGTATTTTATTACTCTCCCTTTGACAGGTTTAAGCGCTCCGTTCCCTTGACATATTTTACAATTTCATTTAACCGCTATGCCCTACCCTGCTCAAAATTTCGGATTCCGAAATTGGTCCGAATTTATGCGAAATCAATCCGATTCACGATTTTTTCCCGAAATATGTCCGATCTAATCCGAAAACTGTACGAAAACAGTCAGAAATTTGTCTGATTATGTCCGGACTGTCCGGACCAAAAATTTTGACTTCGGAAAGAGTCCGACTTGATCCGAAATTAGTCCGGAATTCAAAACCTGAAATTATTTTTGTTTAACTAAAAATGGAAAATATTCCGGTCTAATCCGAAATTTATTCGAACGTAAACTTTCACTCCCGAAAGAGTCCGACTTGATCCGAAATTAGTCCGGAACTCAGTACCTGAAATTATGTTCGTTAAAGTAAAACCGGAAAATCGTCCGCTTAAATCCGAAATCCTTCCGGTCAACAACATCGACTCCGGAAATATTCCGATTCTATCCGAAATAAATATGCAGGTTTAAGTTGTCATTCGATGAAATTAAAGTGAGAACGGAAAATCATCTGCTTTAATCCGAAATTCTTCCGGTCAAAAACATATACTCCGGAAGCAGTCCGATTCTATCCGAAATTAATCCGCAGGTTCAAGTTGTAATTCGGTGAAATTAAAGTGAAAACGGAAAATCGTCTGATTAAATCCGAAATCTGTCCGGTCTAAGACATCAACTCCGGAAATAGTCCAATTCTATCCGAGATTAATCCGCAGGTTTTAGTTGTCATTCGGTGAAA
>CAKNYM010045281.1:35719-72086 GCA_932195095.1 Andricus curvator
TCAATTTCCCTAGATATTCTGGGACCCCTTCCATCTTGACGAATCTATACCATTTATTGAATTTTGACTCCATAATCTTTTTCCACCTCTTCTCTTCCTGCTTCTTACTCATTTTCCCCTATACTCCCTGCCATTCCCTCCCCTCGTCACACATCCTCCATACCCTTCTAACTTGCCATCTCTCCTCCTTCCATCTCGAATGTCCCGTGTTACCTCTCCTCTCTCTCTATTTAGTATTTCCTGCAGGCATACTTGTGCAACATTGCTACACTTACCACTCTTAGGTTCCTCTTCGAAATTCCACACCCTTTTCCTCCGCCTTATCACCAATTCCTCTCTCCCTGTTTCTTCTCTCAACATATAACCTGGGAAGTTCCAGCTCACTCCCATAACCCATCTTAGAAATCTCTCTTCCATGTTTTCTACTTTTTTTCACTCCATCCACCCCCAAATATACACTCCATAACACATCACTGACCATACCAGTGAATCAAACATGCATACTCTCATCTTGCAGTCTTCTTTGAATCTTCTTTTTCCGATCCCCCACACTTGACCCATGACCTTACTTGCACTTTCCATTCTTTTTTTCACTTGCAGATGTTTTCCACCTCCTGCTTCGAACCAGAATCCTAAATAACAAAATTCTTCTACCATTTCCCCATTTATCTTCCATCCATACTTTACTTCATTCTTTCTCTTCCTGAAACATACTATCTTTATCTTCGTCACATTAATTGTCAGGTTTTTCTCTCTCACATACTCTTCGAATCCTTTCATTAGCAAATGCATTCCACTTTCATTATCTGCCAGAAGCACCACATCGTCCGCGTCCGCTAACGAGTATATTCTATTATTTCCTAGAACTGTACCGCCTTTACCTTCCATTTTCTCTTCTGTTCCCCGATCCTCACCCTTGTCTTTGTCCCCGTAAAGACCTCTTTTATCCTCTCAATCAGCTCTTCGTCCACCTCCATTTCTTTCATTGCCTTCAACAAAACTTTCCTATTCGCCGAGTCGAAAGCTGCCTTAAAATCTACGAAGAGTGCGACCAGTTTTCCTTTTTTCTGTCCCAGGTTCCTGTTGACTAGATAATTCAGAACGAAAATGTTATCAACTGTCCCCATCCCCTTCCTGTATCCTGTTTGATTATGTGGAATACTTTCTTTCTCTTCTACCTGTTCTTCTAATCTCTTCCTAAGCACCTCCGAATATATTTTATACGTTACTGGCATGAGAAGTGATTCCTCTATAATCCTCCACTTTCATACCCCCTCCTTTCTTTATTGAAGGAACTACCAAACCTGTTCTCCACTCCTTCGGCCATCCTTCCCCTCTCCATACTCTATTAAATACTACCCAAATCTCTTCTCTAACCTTCCTTCCGCCAAATTTCAACGCTTCATTATCCACCCCATTCCCTCCTGTCGCCTTCTTTCTTTTTAACTCCTCAATTGCTTGATTCACCTCCTCTATGGTCACCTCATTCCCACTTTGCATGCCTCCTTCCTTGATTTCTCTACCTTCCCCCCTCACCTTGCTATCCACCCCTCCTAGCAATTTCTTGAAATATCCCGCCCATTCATCCATGCTTATCTCTTCATTGATCCTTTCCATCCACTCCTTTCTCTATTAATCACCTCCCATTCTCTTCCTTCCTTCATTGCTTTCTCTACCTCCTAAATGTACCTCGCCTTCTCCTCCTGTCGTTTTACATGCAGTACTTTTTTGTGTTCCCTTGTTCTTTTATTATACTCCTTTCTGCCTATCTCTCCTCTTCTCCAATTCTTTAACGATAACTTCATACGCTCTTTACTCTCTACACCACGGAGTAATAATAAGGAGACCGATCATGCTGTACAAAGCGCCTCGAGTTTTGACTGCGGTAAGTGTACATTTATTGCCGAGGTCGGACGTTTCTAATCAGCACATTATGGCCAATGGGTCATGCGCACTGTGATCTGCTATCTCCTTTTCTCCCGCGAGAAGTGTGCGAGTGGGCGTCGTGTTTAATGACAATTGAAAACTGAGGTTACGTTCCCGTAAATATTAATATTTAACTGAACACTTTTAAAATTAGAAGTTAAATTGTTTTCATTTTAAGTCGTTATAAATTTATAATTGTTCAATTGTTATTTATACATTAAAATTTGTTTGAAATGTTTTTAAATATTCTCTTAAAAATTTTTTAAAATTAAAAATCACTTCAAATTTTCCTAGTAATCTGATATAAAATTTGTGATTATCATGAAATTTTTGAAAATCCTTAAGAAGCTTCAAAATTCTATTTCAAAATCTTCAAAAATTTACATTTTTTATTACATTTTTTTTAATCTTTTTAAGTTTGAAATTATCTGTTAAATTTTTTCAAAACTTCTAAATATTTTTTTAAATGATTCAGATTGTTTCTGAAACTTTCAATTAATCCTGCAAAATAAACAAAATTGCCTTAAAATATTTCAGATTATTTTTTGTATAATTCGGAAAATCTTTCGATATCTTTATAAATATTCTCTTAAAATTAATTTTCAAAATAAAAAATCAGTTTCAATTTTTCTAGGAATCTTAATAATTTTTTTCGTTCTTGTGAAACATTTGAAAATGCTTAAAAAGCTCCTAAATTTTGTGTTCCAAATCTTGGAAAATGTACACCAAAGTGACTTTGGTTTACATTTCTTGAAATCTTTCAGTTTTCAATTATTTGTTAACCTTTTCGAAACTTTGAAATATCTTCTCAACTTCCTCCAATTTTTTCTACATGAATAATTGTTCAACTTATTTTGCCATAAGTTGCAAAACATTGATATAACCTCAATTTGCTGTCGTTGTTGTCATCACGGAGTGGCTGTCATGGACTGGCGCTAACTCGCACAATTCTCGCGGGAGAAAAGGAGCTGGCAGATCACATTGTGCATGACCAAATGGCCATAATGTGCTGATTGGAAACGTCTAAGCTCGGCAATAAATGTACAGTTACCGCAGTCAAAACGAATGTACGGAGATCGGTCTCCTTATTATTACTCCGTGCTCTACGCATTCCACGTCCCACCATCTTCCCCCCTCATATCACACAACGTCTCATACACGCCTCCCTCATCTTCAATCACCACATTCTCTTCTTCCATTCTTTGCGTGCATTCTCTTGGCTTATCCACTCCCCATTTACCCATCTTTGCTTTCTTCCCTATCGCTCCCTCCTTCTTCCTTCCCTCTCTTCTCCAATTCCCACATTTCAACGTTGTAATGACCGAGAAGTGTTCTGACCCTATTTCATTTCCTACTTCCATCTTTCCAATAGCCTTCTTATCCTTTCCTCGGCCAATATGTAGTCTATTACTGTTTTCCCTTTTCCTGCAAACTTTACCTCACCTTCCTCATCCCCTCCGACTTCCCATTAAAAATGAACTATCCTGTTTCTCAAAGAATTTCCAACAGAGTCCTACCCTCCTGTTCCACCTGTTTGTGTTTCGATTTTCTGCTGAAAGTCTCACTCTCTTCATACCGTATTTCCCCTCCCTGGTCCCCCGTCCACGCATTCAGATCACCTCCAATCAACACTAATTCATCATCCTTTTTCGCCACCCATTTCCTAATCGCACTCCAATCTTCTTCTACTCCCCTTCTCCTGTAAACGCAAACTATCCTCACCTTTCTTCTTCCTAGCTTTACTTGGGTTTACTATCACTTGGGTTACTTCCTCTTGACTCTCCTCTAATCCTTCTCATCTCCCCAGGTTTCACTCAATATCACTACATCCCATTTCTTCACCTCTTTCCAGAATCCTTCATCTTTATTCATTAGTCTTGATACGTTCCAGAACGCTACTCTCACTTCTGTCTTCCCTCCTTTCTCCCTTCTTTCATCATTACGTCCCCTCCCTACTTTTGTGGAAACCCTGTCGCTCCGCTTTCTCCGCCTTCTCCTCCTTTTTTCCTTTCACCCTTTACTATTGCCATTACCTTCTCCCTTATATCCCCAGTCTTACCTTCTTCCCCTCGTCGCCATGGACTCTCCCTACACACTTCACTCAATTTTTCTTCTCCATCATCCCATATCCACACATTCCCATTTATCCACATCCTGTCTTTCCCTATCCATACCGTATTCCCTTTCACTCCATGCTCTCTGTTGGATCCTCCATTTTCTTCTTGTTTCATGCCACGTCATATCTTCCTCTATCCTTTCTTTCCTCCTATTTAAATCTTTCGTCTTTCTCAAGATATGAACTTTTTCTTCCTCATTTCTCACTTTCCCTATATGCATACGCGATTGACCTTCATTCTTCCTTCCCACTCCATTTACCTCTTAAGGAAAAATCAGAGAATTTTGAAAAAAAAGTTTTCGGTCACCCTGCCTAATTCTACCAGCAATAACTAGCAAAAAAGCAAAAAACAATCCATGTTTATTTCTTTTCCATAATGTGTTTGACAAAATCAAACATAACTTCAAATTTAATTACCAATGGACATTTTTGTATGTATGAGAACCACCCCTCAAGCATGTAATCTACCAAATCCCACACAATTTTACATAAACTTACATTATATTATTGTTAAATGCACTCACCTTGATGAAATTTAATCTCTTGAAAAAGTAAATAAAGTGACTCATAAATAAACAATAAAAACCTTATCCTAACTATATTAGGGCTCAAATTAGTCCCAAAGTTATAAATTGCTTAATTTATTGTCCTTGAAAGCTATATACATCTTTCGCTAATATTGATTAAATATGTATAAATATTTATATGTATAAGTCTCTACCTGCAAAGCATGTATTATCTTAAATACTAAAACTTTCCATTAGTTAGAGCCTATAATGCGTTACGTAATTTAAGTACGGCCCCCAATCAATTTTTCATTATTCTTTGACGTTTTCTGAAACATATCCATTGATTGAAATTCTTGATATCCTTTGAAATTTGCTAGGAAAAGTATTTGACATTGTCAATGTGTACTTGAGACATACTATTTTCCAAGAAATGGTATCAAGGCCGCAGCCCAGGGGATCAACAGAATTTGACCCCCCTCCCCCCGCCCATTCACCCAAAATTTTGAAAACATGTACATAATAGGTAGATACTTTTCTGAGTGTGCTCGAGTGTATGTACCGCTTGAAATCCCCTCCCGAAAATTTTTTCTGTCTACGGCCTTGAATGGTACTCATTAAAGTAAATAATCTCAAGTAAAAACGCTTTTATAGTAGAGCCTTACTTAGGAATTAGTAGTTTACATCCGAATAAGTGTTTAATAAATATGCAATATATATTTAAAAACTTCCGTTTGCAATACACATTACAGAAGTAAAAACTCCAATTATGTGAAAATGACCCATATGTAAACGCTCCCTAGTTCGTGTGGACTAAAATCTATTCAGCATCTGTCGGGAAATTATATTACGTAAAAGAATAATGCTAACCCATTCAATATTTTCGAAAATTTGCATTTATTTAAAACAAAGGCTTTCCACTGATATCCTATAAACAATTGCCAAACGGCAGCTTTAAAAAATACGTACCTAATTGATTCTAATTTACTTCTACCTATTTGAGTCTCATCAAAATCGCTGCAAAAATTAATCGATGATGTCCTTCAAATTGAAAAACAATAATTAAAAATTGTTTTTTAAATAAACAATCGAAAATGTAAAATTTGTCAGTATTTTCTTAAATTTTCTGAAAATTATCCTTTTTTGCATAAGTTTGTCTAAGGGCATTTTTTGTAAGATTAACAGATACAGAAATAAGAAAGATTGAAAAAGGTCCCAAATTTAAAAAAGTCAATAGCTTTGGAAGAATTAAAAATGTTGCGAAATCGTTTGGCATCACTGTTTAGTACCCAAAACACTAAAAAATAACCAAAAATTAGCAAAATCGATGACGGATTTTAATTTTTTTTAGAAGCGTGCACCAATAAATTATTAAAAACATGGCTAGCTTGGAATTTTAAATTTATTTTTATATGCAATATTACTATATTATCTATGTGAGAAGTTGTAGGCTCCGGAAGCTACGATCATGGTTCCTTAAAGCAACCAATCCCGACGCAACTGGAACGTGTACGTCATCCGCTTCTACTCCTTCTGTCCTAGAAGGTAAGCAAGAGCGGGAAATTTACGCGAGATAACATCGGGCAGCACTGTTCCTTGGAGTCAGGTCTCTAGCCGCGGATGATCTTACGCGGCAGACGGGACAGTTGGAGATGAAGTTTCACCTCTGGATACTTTTTTAGAGCTACCAATCTTTTTGGAATGTTATGAGGAACAGTGTTGACGGACCAGATGAAGTGATCCCAGAAGAACAGCCTTTTGCATCCGGTTCGCGATGGAATGAGCCTGACGCTGGCAAGTCGGAATCTTATTGAGTTGGCTAATAAATGAAGCTTTCATACCTCCAAGACAGCCGATTATAAGAACTACAAGATGGACTTTGAAGCCTTGGTAGAGCCTGCTCAGCTCGAAAAGAAGTGCTTGATATTTCGCCCGTCTTTCTTCCTCCTTTGCTGTGATATTACCATCGGCTGGTGCCGAGAATTCAATCACGTAAATGATCTTGTTCTTTAGATCTTGGAGGACAATATCAGGCTTCGTAGCACTGATACGTTGAGTGGTCGAGAATGAGAAATTCCAGTAGATCTTGCACTGATCATTCTCCACAACGGACTCGAGTTCCCCCTGGGCGTATTGCAAGACGGGCAATAGATCAACACCATAGAAGTGCCTCAGATGGTAATATAACACTTTTAGAGCCGCATTGTGTCTCTCTGTGTACCCGTATCGTGCATATTTTGAGCATCCACTGAGAACATGTCCAAGTGTTTCTGGCTCTTGCTTGCACGCTCGGCAGTTGGTATCGCCTACAGGTATATTCATTATGCGCTCGCGGTAAACTAAGGTGTCTATAACGCCATCTTGACAGGCAAAAAGAAATCCCTCAGTCTCCGATTTTAATCCAGCAGACTTGAGAAACATGTTGGAAAGACCCATCGAGAGCTCTTCTCTACGTATAATGCCGTAGAATTTACCATGAAGGGTCTTTTCAGCATGTTCTCTTAGTAGAAGCGTATGTTCTGCTTCCTGTACACGACTTTTGAGCACCAAAGGTGTTAGTGATGCTAGGCCATGTGTAGTGTCGCTGGAATCAAATGGGAGGCCAAGCTCCTCTGCGGCCCTATCTGCGGCACGATATAGAAACGCCGCAGTATTGACGACTTCATGTTGATGTACTAGTCGCATAAGAAAATCTGTGCTATTTAGAACTGAGCAGGCTGTAGCCAGAATCGTTCTGCGATGGAGACACTCTAAGCTCAGCAAGCCTCTACCCCCTTTATCTCGAGGGAGGTATATTCGAGGTACGGAAGATCTAGGATGATGACTTCGATGGATTGTGATCATCTTGCATGTGCTTCGGTCAAGTTGCTTCAACTCATCGACGTTCCATTTTACTGCACTAAACGTGTAGAGCAGTATAGGAACGGCCAGCATATTGGTCGCCTGGATCTTATTCTTTCCAGATAATTCGGAAGCCCAAATTTTTCTGAGAATTTGGCGATACCTTTTTCCAAGGGCCGTTTTTAACGCAAGCACATCATGGGTTTCCGCTTGCGGTATTCCAAGATATGTATTTGTTTCTCCATTACCAAGATGTTGAATGGTATTTCCGCCTATGAGTTGAACATCCTGATCGTGACGCGATAATGTAGTTTCTAATCTTCCTTGGCGTAGGTGGACGCAGGCACACTTGTCCAGTCCGAAGCTCATGCCAATCGCTTTAGAGTACCTATACTATATTTTTTATTTTGAGAAGTTGTAGGCTCCAGAAGCTACGATCATGGTTCTTTAAAGCAACCAATCCCGACGCAACTGAAACGTGTACGTCATCCGCTTCTGCTCCTTCTGTCCTAGAAGGTAAGCAAGAGCGGGAAATTTACGCGAGATAACATCGGGCAACACTGTTCCTTGGAGTCAGGTATCTAGCCGCGGATGATTGGAGATGAAGTTTCACCTCTGGATACTTTTTTAGAGCTACCAATCTTTGTAGAATGTTATGAGGAACAGTGTTGACGGACCAGATGAAGTGATCCCAGAAGAACAGCCTTTTGCATCCGGTTATTATTATTATATTATTATTATATTATTATTATATTATTATATTATTATATTATTATTATTGCCTGTCGTGGGTGTGGTGGGCACACATTGGTAGTAAATATCCACCTAGAAACACTACCCGAATCGGGTAGTGAGGCAATGAACTTTCGAGTTCGAACTGCTAATCAATGTATGTATGTCTGCAATATTACTTAAACAAATATATTGACAAAGTTAGAATTTTCGACAATATGATTTTTTACCAATAAAAAATGACGAAATAAACTCACTATTGATCAGTATTATTGTAGCTGCACTTATTTAATATGAATAATTATAATTATATTTAACTTAATTATTATAAACAATTATTTATAACCGGAAAAGATGAACAGGGGAAGGAAGAGGGAGGGTGTCTGCTGCATGTTGGAAGCGTAACGAGTGAGTGTCAGTAAAAACTAATAAAAGTTTTCTACATAAATAAGTGATTTTTCCTGCCTAAAAGTTTGGAACAGCTAGATATTGATATTTTAACAAATTAATTTGAGAACAATAAACAAATGTCATTTATAATAACAAATAGTATAAGTCAATGCTTCCATTAAACGTTTTTTCATTTAATTGGTACTTTTTAATTAAACTCAGTCGCGTTGCAACTCAAATTATCCAATTAATTCTGCAATCTCGGTTTATTAAACCTGTTCATCTATTTTTTGTAAAGAAATTATGTTAGGGAAATAAGTTGTGAAATTAATATTTGATAAAGCTTAAACAATAATAGTTTAAAGAATTTTTTGAAAACTTTAATGATCATATTCAGACAGCTCTACCTGAATGTGCCCTGAATGATGATAGAAAAGTAATTAGTATAATTAATATTTGGTGAATTTGTTAAAACAATAATTTATTGAACCATTTTTAAACAACTTTGATAATCATATTCCGAAAGCCTTAAATAATCCTTTGATTCTTATGTAAAGAGAAATATTTTAAATTAATTTTTAATACGTTTTATAGCATGGTGGTGCCAGCTCAACGTTAAGCTAACACAGACAGTATAGCTCGATAGTGTTGTTCCAGTTTAAAATGGAACTCATAATGAAGGTGTGATAAAAAAGGTTAACGAGCAAAATTGTCAATCTCAAAAATCTGATAAGTTTGGGTTAATAGCTAAAATTTTGTCGTGACAACAAAAACAGCTCAACAAAATGGTTTTGTTGCGATTCACAAATTTTTATTCTCACTGTACACGGAGAGAAATAGATATTAAAGAAGAACATCCATAGATATTGAAAAGAAGAGTTTACCTGACAATATTCAAGATATTAAAGAGCAGAATCTAAGATATTCAACAAATATTTTCAATTTTGCAAAAATTACCTGTAGACCATCCCAATTTCTATAAAATCCAGAAGGGCTTTATATCGTAGTCCTCTGTTTTTTATATCCGTATCTTAACGTATCTTAACGCAATATATATCCGAAAAACCACAACACACGTCGACTGCTCGATATACGAACAAAGCGGGGTTGAAATTTGTTAGTTACGGAAAAACTATTTGCGCTATTCGATTCTAAGGACAAAAATTTCATAATGTCCATGTATTGGACGATTTTTTCCTCAGCTATTTTGCTATGTAGTATATAAATAAATGCTGAAGCAGGTTTCTTACTATATGTAATTGTTTATTTGTCCTACATAATAAATAGCGTGAAGATAAAAACTGTTCAACACATGAACTTTCTGTACCTATCATCGCAAAATTGAATGGTGCAATTAGTTTTTCCGTAACTCACATATTTTAACAATTTTTTCAAAAAAATTTTGTTTAATAAGGTAAATGTCCCAGTCATCGTGAAACTTGGTTATAATTTGAATATATTGTTAGAAAAATATGTTCAAAGTAACATTTAATGATAAAACCCACTTATTTTTAGCATTTTATAATAGCAAATAGAAATTAAATTCATTAAAATTAAATAAAAAGCAAGAAAATTGGCATCACGATTACTGGGACGTTTACCTTAAATGTTTTAGCATTTTATTAGAGATTTCCTAGGGTATCTCATATAAGGAGCCGTCGACAAATCTCGTGACGCTAAAAACAGTCAAAATTGACCCGCCCCCTCCCTTGTGACAGACCATGACGATGTGAAGAGCCCCCCCCACCCGATGGGTCATGTGACGAATTGTCGTCGTCCCCTCCTCCGTTCCTATTGGGAAGGGGAAAAAATTGTTCGTACTTAATATAATAAACTGACAAAAATGAAACAAATAAGCAATTTCATTCTATTCACTTTGTCACGTTACGACGTTTAGAAAAGCCCCCCCCCCCCCTCGTGCGTGAAAAATCACAAGATTTATGAACGGCCGCTAAGGAGATTAATTATACGATTTTTCAAAAAGATCTTTTCTTACTTGACCTATAATACTTTTAAATTCTTTTCATTTAATTCCGGCAATCACACCAAACATGACCGATATCATATAGAAGGATTGTCTTCTCTATACATATATTATGACATACATTTTTAAATGATTAATGAAAGTAAGACAAGCTATTTATGAATTTGCAGCTGCAACAATTCTCACTTTGAGAGGTTCATCATATGTGTCGTTTCGTGTCTACGACTGGAAGGATCGTGTTCATTCCTCAGTGAACAGAATTAGTCTCGCATTCAAAGTATGTTTCCATTATAAATCAATGATTTAATAAAAAATATATATACTAAATAACATAGTAAATAATTTTTAAAATCTCTAATATAATTTAATGTAATATAAGAAATTGTTAAATATAAAACTAATATCTTTTCACAGACGAACTGGGATGATTCTGCCCTTTTTTACGCATCTGGAGAAATTGATAACACTGCCCATTACGTCGCAGCCTCTTTAATGAATTCATCTGTCCACGTCGAATTGGACTTTGGTCATGATTCAAAAATCAGTACGGTGCTTGGCGAACGTGTTACAATGAATTATTGGAACAACTTGACAATTTTCCACAATATTTCTTTAGTGTACATCAGTCTCAATGATGAGGTCAAAGTTTTTGAAGTCCCAGGCGAAAATTATAACATAATAATTGATCCAGAAATATACATAGGCGGAGGTCCTGAATTATACAAGAAGAAAGGGCTACTTTCTAATAACAATTTTGCAGGTAATTGAAACCATACAAGTTTCAAACTGAAGATGACCATGGCGAAAGTTTCTGAAAGGGATTCATTCCGAACTATTTCTCACTATTCAGAATCATTCCGAGGTTCATTCAAACAGACTTTGCTCCTTCTTAATCCGCGCACCAATACCAATTTTAATCAGAATTAAATTGAAACCAATATACCAATAAGAATATAACTAATAAGAATCAAGAAA
Organism: Andricus curvator; assembly: GCA_932195095.1. Taxonomy (NCBI): domain Eukaryota; kingdom Metazoa; phylum Arthropoda; class Insecta; order Hymenoptera; family Cynipidae; genus Andricus; species Andricus curvator. Next base: position 47,190 of record CAKNYM010045281.1, read on the forward strand.
CCAATACGAATTCAAATTTCATTAATAGATTGTAAAAATCAGAGTTTTTATTTAAAAATAATAATCATGCAAATCTACAAGTGTACATGGGATAGTTAATTACATTTTGATAGTAAACAAGTTCTGAAGGTTGACTCAAATGTCATTTCTCGCATACAATTTTACAAACGGAATGAATCTACTGCGTCGATAATCTGTTGTCACTAAAAATTAAAATTCATGATATTATTAATTAGAAACTAAATTTTTTTTTAAATTTTGCAGATAGTACGAGTAATCATATTTATAGATATAATTGTGTATAATTGATTCTTCAAACTGACCCAAATGCTGTTTCACTCATGAAAATGATGAAGAGGTACATATTGACTGCGTCGATAATTTTCTGGTGCTAATGCTCTTTTTAAATATAGTACTGTTTAATGGTATCGTTTAATTCCAAGATAAAAGTTTTAGAAATTCACATTTTTCAAATTGATAATTTAAAAATTGTACACATAAAATAGGAACATCCAACAGTGAACATTTTTAATTACATAAATACCTTCAAAATTTAAAAGTTCATTATAAAGCCACAAACTGGTTCTAAATAGGCGTCACTAAATCAAAATAAAAAATGCCGCAATGAAATATTCAAATCTTCTAACCTAAACATTTTAACCGCAATGCCTCTTATTTTCCAATCCTCTGAGAAAAAGGATACGTCTCTATTATATACTGGCTGCCAGAAAACTACGGTGATAAGGGACTGATGAAGGTACTGGAGCATCACTGATAAGCCCAACATCAGTATTCGAGCGAAATGCTTGAATTCTATGAGGATGCTCTGATCCTGTTGTTGAAATTCAAAATCCTTCTTCCTCAGAGGATGCTGGAAATGGTGACAACTGCCTTAATCGAGGATGTGTAGAATGATCCTTTTTCTGATCCTTTGGGCTAACAAAACCAGTAAAGGCGTACTGTCCTGTAGGACAGTGAAATGACCTTCAAGATTACATCTAAGGTCAGCAGATGGTCGCCCACCATGACCTTAACAACTTTCACACAGGTCATTTTCCTGTTGTTCGGATGAGATAACAGACTGAGAAGATGAAGAGAGTGATTTGACCTTCAGGTGACCTTTACTGGTCATTTTGATCTAGGGGCGACAAACCAAATGCGAACGTAAAATATCCCGCTTACCAAATTACTATCAATCCGTTAGATTTATTTCTTCAAAATAATTGTTATTTACGTACAATTCTACTACTTCGACGTTAGGGAGTTGTAGCAATATCGGATTTCTTTTCTTTATCTTCCATTTTCTTCAGACCCGGCGGAACGTAGATTATCTGTCTTTCTCGCTCCTTAAGAAGCGTGAATGTAAATCAATTAGAGTAAGGGAGGCACTCGCATGTGGAAAACCGTCATTTATTTTCCACATGCTAGTGTCTCGCTTACACTAATTCCTTTACATTCACGCTTCTTAAGGAGCGAGAAAGACAGATAACCTACGTTCGTCATACGTGTTCCCAGGTAACACTCTGCTTATAACGAGTGGACCTCGATATCGTTTTTGCAACTTTGTGGATTGCCCTGTCTGAGTTACAGCATCCTTCATTACCACGATATCTCCAAAGGCGAAGATCACATTTGCAGTGTCACTCTTGTCATATTTGGCTTTGTAACGAGTTTTCTCTTTGAGGATATCTTCCCGAGCTTTTTCTTGAAGAACTTTCGGTCGCGTGTATCTCGCATTATCTTCGATAGTCAATTTTAGAAGCTCAACTTTCTTTAAACGCAAATCCCAATCATTTCCATCCGCATGGCGTAAACTTGCTTGAATCGCGGTTATCAGCGTATTATTTGTCCGTTCAACCAGTTCATTAGCTTGTGGGTGGCGTGGTGAGTTAAGTGTATGATGGATCCCATGTTTTACACAAAACTCTCTGAAAATGTCTAATGTGAAACGTGTTCCACGGTCGGTGACAAATCTTATCGGCGCTCCTTTCTCTAAAATAAAGTCTTCTAACATTCGGATTACACTCGTGGCTTTCGAAGTTTTGACTGATGGCACGTAAACAAACCTTGTCAGATTGTCTGTCGCGACAAGAGTATACTTGTTCTTCCGTGGTGTAGTCACAAAAGGACCCTCGTGATCTAAATGAACCACAGCAAAAGGAGCATTCGCCGGAGGGATGGGACATGCACTGTAAACACCCCTAAATGTATTGTTTTACGTATCGACGCATATAAGGAAAGTAATAAAATTCACGCAGTTTGACGAGAGTACGTTCCAATCCAGTATGACATTGTACACCATGGTATCGGATAAACATGCTTTTTCGCAATTTCTTGGGTGTCACATACAATAATTCATTATTTTCACGTTTAAAGATAATTTCGTTTCGACATTCATAATCTTTCATTCCGCTCTTTTCGTACTTGGTTCGCTTGCTTACTGGTTTCTTTGAAATTTCACGTTTACGCTTCAATTTTTCGTCTACGTATTGGTTCATTAAAATTTTGTCTTCTGGGTTTACTATCGAAAATATTTCGCGCATTCGATCCTCCATTTCGCTTTAACACTCGTCAGATTCTACAGGAGCTCGATTCATCGCGTCGACATGAGGCATTTTTCTCCCGCTCGGTGAATAATTTCAAACTCAAATTCGCTTAGTAGATTAGATCATCTAATGATCTGAGGAATTTTGGTCTTTTGTGTGCTTAGATAGAGCAACGCCTGACAATCGGTTACGATCTTGAACGGAATATTTATCAAAAACGAACACAAACGCGACACCGCTCAGGTTCGTTTGTCCGACGGCTTACTGCATAGATCGGGTGATATTTCTTGTCTCAAGATTTCTGGAAAAGCATCGCCGCTGAACCTTTCGAACTCGCATTGGTGTGAAGTTCGGTGAGAGCTTTTGGATTGAAAATCTGTAAAACCGGTTTACACGAAAAAATCTGTTTTAACATATTAAAAGCTCGATCTCTCTCTACATTCCACTGAAAAGGTCCATTATCTCGCAGCAAAACATAAAATGGATTTGCAATTTCTGCAAACTTGTGAACAAATCGTGTTAAAAATCCCACAAGAACTAAAAAACTTCGAAGCTTGTATGCATCAAACGGGATCGGAAAATCAATAATTACTCTTAGCATTAAGTCAGTCGGCTCAATTTCACCCTGTAAAACAATAAATTCTAAATATTTCACACGTTGCTGGAGAAGAGCATATTTAGAAAGATTAATCATGAGATTTGCTTTTTTCAATGCTTTAAGGACTAAAATAAGTTTTTCTCTCCGATCCGGCCAATCTTTCTCAGCTATCAAGATGTCATCTAGATGAAAAAGAACACAATGTTCTCTAAGTGGTTCAAGAACTTTTGACATCGTTTTGAGAAGTAAAATGTGGCATTCAGAAGACCAAATATCATGCGCTTAAATTCCCTCGAATCGTCTGGAGTAATAAAGGCAGTTTTATGACGATCCTCCTTCGCGATCGGGACCTGTGAGTAACCATTCGCAAGATCTAGCGTAATTAGTAATTCCTTGCCGCTTAACATTGCTAGGTGGTCATCTAGATTAGGTAAAATTCTAGATTCAAGATTAAATTTATTATACAAATTCAAAATAAGATACAAAAGGAATCGCACATAAAGTAAGTAAAATAGGATGTGTTTTACACTAAAAAGCTAGTCTGCACAATTCCACTTAATTATGGCTCCTTGTAATGTGCCGCTGGCTTTTACAAGGGGGCCTTGAGTTTACGCTCGTATCACAATAATCCTAAGTTATAGCTATAAAAATTAAAAAAAAAAAATAAATAAAATGTTTGCACGCGACGCAACAGATCAATGTACATGAAAAGATCAGTGTACTAAAAATCAGACTCTTACTCATTAATAATAAAGATCTAACTCTCAGCACTTGCACAATGTAGTTAAAAATATCATTCAGTTGGTCAATATTTCGTAGAATTAAAAGGCGCTCGATAGATTCTAAGTCAGTTTTTGATACTTCTAGGTATTTTTTAATGTAGTGCGCTCTGAATTCGTTATGGATAGGGTAATGGAGTAGAAAATGAGAAAGATCCTCAAACTCCATCCAGTTACATAAACTGCAAATTTGATTTGAATCAATAACGTATGCCGAACCATTAAAATATAGTCTGATCTTATCTAGATTAGGTAACGGAAAGTGGATTCGTTCAGTCTGGCTATCTAATTTGCGCGTGTCAACAACCATTCGTGTTTTGCCATTCGCTTTTTCAACCAATAAAACTGGGCTTGCGTAACAAGAATTTGTCTCTGCGAAAATCTCTGCTTCTTTCAATTCTTCAAATATATTTTTAAGTGTTTGGCGCTCTTTCATACTAGCAGAATAAGATTTTCTCCTTACCGGCTTAGTTGCGGGTTTCTCGGTTATTCGCATTTTAATCAGATGCGTATATCCTAATTCGGAAATATTTTCCGAGACAAATTTGCCATCCTCACTCATCACCCTTACAAGGTCCTCTAAATCTTCTTTGATTTTGTAATTTCCTATGTGAAGTTGTTCTAACTTGAATGGTTTTCTGCAAACAGCTGATTCCGTTGTGGGGACCTCCGATAATTCACCTTTTGCGATTCTGCCTCCTCCGATCATTTCCTTCCCGGAGCTGTTTTAATTGAAAATCGGGAGAACATGATCGTTTTCCGCACTGAACACACTGCTGAAATTAATATAATGGGCCGGAAGTTTCACACTTTTTGCGATTATATTTTCGGGAACAGATTCAATCACACCAACACTGGACAAATAACTTCCCGCCTTCTCGGTGAAGGTTAGTTTGCGACCTTACTTGTGGTAAATCACTCGTGGATGTTCAGTGTAAGTGCGACCGATAATCACATCTAACGCTTGTGCCTCATCGGGCACTACACGAAAACCAACTTTTTCGAGAAACACGTCATCTACTGAGACATCCAAATACACGATTCCGGGTTAATTTGTTTTATATTTTTGAGAAGCGAAGCCTTGGAATATTACGTTACCGCGTATCATTTCAAATCCTTCTGATTAAAGAACTGTACCTGTAATGGCACAATCGGACGCTACGGGATCAACGAACACATCTCGTAACACTCCCGTCAACTAAAGCTTTCTTTATATATTTTTGAATCGATGGATCGCGATCAAAACTGATTAAGTTCACGTCCAGTTTCTTATTCGCAGTCGGGAGAGAGCAGTGCCTCTGCGTGTGAACACTGCCGTTGCACTTTAAACATTTGAATTCCCTACGCGGCTCTGGAGTGTCTTTCGATATATGACTGAATTTCGAGCAATTATAGCACTTCAATTCACCCGAAGCACTTTCCAACGGTAGACGACGATCAGGATTACGTTCCTCATGCTCGAAATTTTGTTTCTCCACAGGTTTGCGTTTTTTATGTAGCTTCGGACTTTTTCCCTTCTGCTGGTTTCCGCGTGGATGAATTAGCACTCGGATTCTTTTCAAGGCTGGTCGATCCCTTTTCACTTCGAATCCGTTCGGTTCTTGGGTTGGTCAGACGTTCTAAGTCGGTAAGATCGTGTAGCAAGTCCTCAGTATTGTGATAGTCCTTCGAAGCTAAAGATACACACAAGTCTCGGGGCCATAACCCCACTAATACTTGCTCCTTCGTGTCCATTAAGTTTAATATAACGTCACGGCATAACTCTAATTTTTCGTGAAAATACGCTATAGTAGATTCGCCTTTTTTTGCGAAAGTTTGGTCATTTTCTTCCATTTTGCAGTAGTACTTTCTGCTTTTAATAATGTTTTCCCAAAAACAGTTTGAAATTCATTCCAGGATTTTACTTGTTCAGTATTAACTCTGAACCAGTAATACGCTCCTCCTTTGAAATGCGATCTTGCAGTCTCTAGAGTGATGCTTTCGGGCCAGCTGTGAAGTTGCTTCATAGTCTTGATATTCTCAAGCCATTCCCGTGCCGAAATAGTTCCCTCTTCACCAGTAAAGTCAACGATATTTCGACTTAGATCGGGTACAATGTGGTACGACGGCATCAACGAAGCACTCCTAGGCCCGGGAATGCTAGCGTTTAAATGAGCGTCTGCGATACCTTTTAACACATTCAACATCATAACTTTCTGTTCGCGACTCTCTTTCAGAAGCAAATTTATCACATCCATCGGGTTATATTCAGTATTTTTAACATTCTCATAGTTCGTCTTATGAACGCTGATTCTTGCACTAAGCTGCAAGTAATCTTGGATTTTAGGTGCTCCATGCACGTCGACATCTACATTAATTTTATCTGCAGCATCCTCCTCATCCACGAAAGCTTCCCTGAGATAAATTCCGGACAAATTTCTGACAAATTCCGGAAAAATTTCTGACCAATTCCGGATTCGGAAAATTGTCCGAAAAGTGGCCTCCGGATTCTATCCGGTCGTGTCCGAAATTTGTCCAGTAGAAGGAGCACGGAAATTAATCCGAATATCATCCGGTAGAATCCGAAAATTGTAAGGTCTGACGGATTCGATCAGTCCGGGTTAGATCCGGTTGATTCCGTATTTTGTACGGTCTGACGGATGCTATCAACCCGGATTGTGTCCGGGACGTCATCCGGATTCTATGCTGATGTATTTGATAATTGTCGGGATGAAGTAGCACGAAAAAAATAATAAATCTGAATATTGTCCGGTAGAATCCGAAAGTTGTACGGTCTGACAGATTCGATCAATCCGGATTGTATCCGATCATGTCCGTTCTTTATGAGGTCGGACGGACGGCATAAATGTTATATAACAAGGTTATATGAGCAGTTTACACACGCGAAATGCATTCTTCATTTATTTGACGCACACGAACCTATTTCAATAGCTTAAGTTAACACTACTGAATCTTTGGTGCCCCGAGTCATATTTAATTTTTTAATATCGGAATCCGAAACTTATCCAAAATTTTTAGCAGGGTTAGGTATACGGTCTGGCAGATGCGATTAGTCCGAATTGTGTCCGATCAATTCCGTCCTTTGTACGGTCTGCCGGATGCGATAAATCCGGATTCTGTCCGGTCGAGTCCGTGTTTTGTACGGTTTGAAGGACGCGATCAATCCGGATTGTTCCCGGTCATGTCCGTGTTTCGTACGGTTTGTCGGATGTGATGAATCCGGATTGTGTCCGGTCATGACCTAGTATTATATGGTCTGGCGGATGCGATTAGTCCGATTTGTGCGCGGTCGTGTTCGGCCATGTCCATGTTTTGTACGGTCTTTCAATTGCGATTAATCCGGATTGTATCCATTCATGTCCGTTTTTTGTACGGTCGGGCGGATGCGACTAATCCAGTTAAGTCCGAAATTTGTAAGAATTGAGGGATGCGATTATTCTGGATCTCACCCGGTGAAGTAAGAAATTTTTCCTTTCTAACAAATGCGAATAATTTGGACCTTATCCGTTTTTGCCCGATATTTGTCTAGTTATTCGCGAACGCAATACATCCTAATCTTATCCAGTTTAGCAAACTGAACAAAAAAAATGAAATTCAATACAGTTATAGAGTATTTAATTTCAAATGAGCTAAAACAGGATGTTGAAAAGTTGTACGAGAAGTCATTTTTGATTACATTTTTAATGCACTTTTAGGAAAAACATTAGAACACTTTTGAATGAAGTATGTTAAATAGTGAAATATTATGTACAATAATAGCATACAGTTTAGAGAACAGTGAAACAAAAACTATTTGAATTAATTATTATCATTCTCGTCCACTGATCCTTCTTCCACATCATCGTCAATTCTATCATCATTCCCATCAACTGTTCCTTCCAGATCATCGTCCATTCCATCATCATTCCCATAAAATCCTTTTTTTCCACATCGTCGTCAATTCTATCAACATTCCGATCAACTGTGCCCCTTCTTCCACATCGTCATCAAATCCATTATCATTCCCATCAACTGCTCCTTCTTTCCAAGAAAGCAGTAGATTCACTTACATGGAAAGATTCATTTTCTATCGGAACCATATAATTATCCTCATCCTTGTTCAAAAGATTATTAGTATCCTCATCATTTTCCGTGTTACTATTCTCGTCTTTATCGAAATTCTCATTATTTTCGTGTTTTTTTTCGAAGTTTCATTATCGCTTTTTTTTTTCTGACGCCCTACCCAAAAACGAAAGCAAAATATTCAATTTTTTCGATACGCCCTACTCTGCAGTAGTCTTTTCCGTTTTTACTTTAATTTCACCGAATGACAACTTAAACCTGCGGATAAATTTTGAATAGAATCGGACTGCTTCCGGTGTCCATATTTTTGAGCGGACGAATTTCGGATTTAAGCGGACGATTTTCCGTTTTCACTTTAAGTTCACCGAATGACAACTTAAACCTGCGGATTAATTTCGGATAGAATCGGAATATTTCCGGAGTCGATGTTTTTGACCGGAAGGATTTCGGATCTAAGCGGACGATTTTCCGGTTTTACTTTACCAAAAATAATTTCAGGTACTGAGTTCCGGACTAATTTCGGATCAAGTCGGACTCTTTCGGGAGTGAAAGTTTACGTTCGGATAAATTTTGGATTAGACCGGACAATTTTCCATTTTTATTTTAACGAAAATAATTTCAGGTTTTGAATTCCGGACTAATTTCGGATCAAATCGGACTCTTTCCGGAGTCGAAATTTATGGTCCGGACAGGTTTCGGACATAATCAGACAAATTTCTGTCTGGTTTCGTACAGTTTTCAGATTAGATTGACATATTTCGGAAAAAAATCGTGAATCGGATTAATTTCGGGTAAATTTGGACCAATTTCGGAATCCGAAATTTTTAGCAGAGTTCTCACATCCTCCGTATCACTGTGATCAGACATAGTCTCTTATGCACTTTTTACACCGAAAAATGTAATTTCCACTTATTGTCGCACTTTATCACTCAATCCAAAAACTGCAACTCTCAAACACTTCGTCATCCATTATCCCGTTCTCTCGTAACCAACCGAACAATCGACTCGTCCACTGGCACTCTGATATTGGGCTCATCCGGAGACGCTCCAATAATGGACTCGTCTATACACGCAAGGAGAACGATTATTATTTTCAAAAATTCACTTTGATACTTGAAAAACTAAGCTGAGATCATCTCACTTCTGACATGTTAAGGTAAATTTTAAATAATTTAGAGTCCGTGGGTTTGGCTGACCTCTATACTAGCAATAAGAACAATTCACTTCAAAGAATGAGAAAGTATGGTTTATTTTGAACACTTAATATTGCACAAGTGAATTTTGATGGAAAACCCTTAGGTACGGCTTTCAATATTTCGTAATCGACCGGAATGCGAGTAGATCGCACGTATAACGCACTTATCGCTCATCTTCGCTCAAAACGTTCATTGTCCTCTAATTCTATCGATCGACTGACTTCGCTCGTCCATGCATGCGCACAGCTTATATAAATAATCCTCGCAACTCGCTTAGGAATTTTGTATCGTTCAATGAGAAATAAATTTATATCGTTAACACATGAGAGAAAATTCAAATAATTCAAATAATTTTATTTATCGCGAAATATCTGTGATTGAAGTGTGTTTAATTGAAGTGATCCTGCATTGGACGAGGTAGGTTCTTTATAATTACTGCACAAACGCACCAATATATAACCTTCGCGGTATAAAGATTTGAATTTAAATAGAGAATAATTAAGATTTTTAGATTTCAAAGTAAAAGTCAGGATTATTGTATTTTATAAAGACCGGATTTTTCACCAGTTAAAAATGCACAACTAGAGGTTTCCTATGGAATTTAGTTGCATTATATTCATTGCCGCGTTAACGCGTGAGCTGTTTTCAAATTGAACGTTTTTATGTGTTGTTTTTTATGTAGTTAAAAGTTGAAAGTTCAAATTTTTCTCTATTTAAGCTTCAGTACCAGGTTGAACGAAAATATCTAAGAATATATTTTATTTTTGTTTTTGCAGAATTCAAAAAGGAACAGTGGGTTAAAATGTGCAAGAAACAAAATTTAGGAATTTTGTACTTTTTTTTGAGCTTTCCCTGGCGGACCAGCTGAACGCTAGCGTTACGCTACAGCGTAACCATAAAGTAACCCTACAGTAATCTTAAAGTAATCCCGAATTATAATGAATAAGAGAAACAAAATAAATATCTAAATTGTTGCAATTGTAATTGTACGTCAAAATTTACGTCAGATGGTAATGCCGTAATTGCAATAAGTTTAGTTTTGAGCGTTAGAAATGAAAAAAAAACATAGTGGCTGTCATTGAAATCTGCTAAAGGCGACTTTAAGCGCATCTGAGTAGATCTCAGTAGATGCGCTTGAAGTCGCATCTAGCAGACCTTCAATGTCAGCCATTATATTTTTTTAATTTCTAACCCTAAAAAATAACCGTCTTGCAATTACGGCATTACCTTCTAACATAAATTCTGACCTGCAATTATAATTGCAACAATTTAGATATTTATTTAGTTTCTTTTATTCATTATAATTCGGGATTACTTTAAGATTACTTTAGGGTTACTTCATGGTTACGCTGTAGCGTAACGCTAGCATTCAGCCGGTCCGGCAGGGTTGAGGTTATATTTAAACGGACCATGACGGCGGCCATCGATTCGTGTGCCATATGAGCGCCGCGCTCGGAAAGATCTAGAATTTTGATGCGTTATGTATATCCGACAGAAAAATGCTCGTTTTTGGTGAAGTCAATTTACATAACTTTGGTCTCCTTATGTCTATTCTCCATGGGTTTTACTTTCGCAGACGATTCGTAGCCAAGTTCATGCCTTATCCAGCCGGCGCCCTTCAATAACACAGTACCATCTTCCGGTAAAAAATTGTACTTCCGGCCGAGTTCGATCTGGGGTCCTTTCGAGGGACTTTCAAAATATTCAGTTTGCGAAAGTGTAGTGACTTTTGAAATCATCAGTATGGTAGCACTGATATTATGGGCTGGAAAAGCCATGTCAGCCATGTGACAACGAATTCTAATTAAAAAATAGAATAATAATATAATAAGGTAATTGCGAATTGTTATTTATATTGATAAATGAATTTAAAAATGCTGTCTCTAATTGCATTAAAAAGTAGGGCAATTATTTTTGCAGTGAAATATTTGTGAAAGCTTGTTAACGATGAACCGCGAGTAAAACACACAAAAATTTACTGTAAAAATGATTGACTTACTTTTAATGCATTAAATGGCAGAACTTTTAAATTCATTTATCGATATAAATAACAAATTGCACTCATCTTATTATATTATTATTCTATTTTTTAATTAGAAAGATGGGAGACAACGCCTTTTGGAATTTGTACCGAGCGACGAGAGAGAAGATAATTGGTTAAAAATAGTTGTATAACAATAGCAATAAATCATAATGTCATTTATCGATGTTATTGTGTACTGCAATTGTTGTATTAATAATATAAATAAACGGTATCACAAATTATTGAAGACATTAACAAGTACAATATTTCAAATTTAAATATCCCGCCCGCACGGCCGTTTGCGATTTTAGTTCCCCCAGTTGTCACATAGACGCACGTGTCGCTCCATAAGCGGTCATATTGGAAATAATATTTTCAATTTTTATCACCCAGCATCACCCCCGTGGCTAATACATTCCGTTAGTAATGTGAAGTTAGTTCGTAGTGATGCTTTGTTTTTTTCATTTCTTTTTCACATAACTTCATGAAGAACAAATGAAAAACAAGTGACTTCTGAAAATGCCAGTAGGCTGTTTGCAGCCAAAGGTTCAATTTAAAAATATTCGTGACCCTGATCAATGTTAATTCAGCAAATGTAGTTAGTACTGTAACTTTTGATAGTAAATTATCTCTATAGACTGAATCTAAGCTTATAGTAAGTAAGTAAGTATAACATTAAGCCATTTCCCTTTCAGGGTAGGCGTGACACTACCCGATTCGGGTAGTGTTTCTTTTTTTTCTCATAAAACTATAAAAAGGAGATAAATTCAATCCCTAATAGCACGGAACGTTCCAGCGGAACGTTCCAGGAACGTGTAAAATGTCCGCCCCTTGGGAACGTTCCAGGAACGTTCCACTGGGACCTGAGGGGAACTTTCCATTATTGTTATTTTTAACAACAATTATCTCGTAAACCGTAAGAGATAGGTAAACATGGATGTCATTTTTGAGTTTTGAGTACCGCATATACTACACTATAATATGATATCCGTATCATAAACTGACATCGATTTTGACCTATCACTTACGGTTTAAAATTTTAAACGTTCCGGGAACGTTCCGAAAGTTTCCGCGGAACGTTCCGGGAACGTCCCAGGAACGTTCCGTGCTATTAGGGATGCGTCGGTAACTTCTTAGAAGTAAAAATTAAAATTTTATAAATAGATTGTAAAAATAAGAATTTAAAAATAAAAATTATGCGAACGTAGATAGTAATTATACATTTTGATAGTACATTATTTCTTTATGTGGAGTCAAAAGTCATTTCACTTATAAAACTATGAAAAGGTTAAAAATTTACTGCGTCGGTAATTTTTTGTCTCTAATAATTCAAATTTAATAATATGCTCGAAATTATACCATTCCGAATTGTATGTATTTGTAAATCTTTCCAGGTTGTAAACACGATTTTATTTTCAATAAAAAGTTTTAATATATCAACAAAGTTAAAGTAAAAATGTTCAAAATTGAATAATTTCAAATATTTTTAAATAAAAATATTAAAACTTCACATCAGATTCCTCAGTATTTTACATTTTTTAAGTTTAAAGTATACAAAATTAAAATTAAATAAATTAAAACTGACCAACCTTTTAATTATACGTTGTGTATTCTCTTCCGGCACATTTTGCTTGGATTTTAATTTTCTCTTTGGACATATTTTTCTCTTTCAGAGACAGAAATTTCGTCCGAATTGTGCGTATGTTTGAATCCTTCCTGATTTTAAATAATACTCATAAATAATCGCAAGCCCTAATTATCGAAGAATTAAAAAAAATAAGTATTGCAAATAAAATTATCACAAATAACCGGACAATTTAATTCTCTAATGTAGTCTGGATAGACAGTTTCAAGCTCGGTTTTGAGTTTGAAGCAACCAAACTTGACTAATTTTACATTCAAATCATTTAATTCTAATTTTTTTAAAAATAAATGTATTCAAAATTCAATAATTTTAGAATTATATATTCAAAAGTTTTTCGTTCTCGATGCTAAATCTTTTAACATTATTCAGTAAAACTTCAAAATAAACTCCCTAATGGTGAAACTTTTTTTTAATTTAAATTTCCAAAATGGAAGAACTTCAAATTTAAATTTATGGGCGCTATAGTACCCCCCCCCCTGAAAATTACAGTTATTTTACACGATTTTGGCGCCATTTTTTCTTTGCGAAATGCCTGAAGGCTACAATTTTTGACCGATTTCAACTTCTTCTTTTTAAATATGAAAATTCACCAAATTTTAAAGACAACGGTGTTCATGGATTTCGTAATTTCCTTTTCATTATACATACATATTATATTTTTGCACAAAGTATGGAAAAAAGAAATTATTAAAAACTATTAAATTATTAAAAATTATTTTCGTATTCTTCAAAAATGGCTTCTCCATATTTTAAATCGCTTGAGAAATCTTGATGCCTAGGTATGCTAAACAATGCACAATTTTCGTCTTGTTTACGAAAATTGTTTATTATAATAATTGCTAACAATTTTACATCAACTCTTCTGTCTGACAATCTAGACGATTTATTAAGCTAATTTCATGCTTATTTCATGTTTGTAAAAATCATAATTTTGACAATTTAGCAAGTAGGTAAATGTACCGGTGGTCGGGCAATGATGCTAAGGTCGGACATCACTATTGGAAGTCCATATATAAAAAAGTATTATGGTTCACAGATTTTCAAGAATAGGTTAGAAAATAAATGCCAATGTCTTTCATATGACTGCACTTTTGTAACATTATACCATTTTGTTTTTCAATTAGATCCATACCTTCATAATTGTATGTATGTATGTATACCATTAAGCCATTTCCCTTTCAGGGTAGGCGTGACACTACCCGATTAATAAATTAATTAATTTGAATAAAGTTAAAAGTCCTTCACGTTCTTTGCATCGCCATCATATTCCAAGCATAATTGATGTAAAGATAGTAGCTCAGGAACCTACTTTGGAAAGAAACGATAAACCAGATGACTATGCACGTTTTGCTTCACATTTGCTCAATTCTAAATTTAAATATTGAATAATTCCATAAACGCATTCAAAATAGAGAATTTGCATATGTCATGAATATGGGAACTAATTATTGCATCTTGTAAAGGACACTAAACTGAGCTTACGTCATCTGATCACGGGAATTTTCGTGTCGGAATGGGATTTGGCTGTAATTCAGGATATATGATTGCTTGGTGGTGAAAAAAATCCCAACAAATATTTTTCAAAAATTCGAAAAAATGGCGAGTTTTTGATCTAGAATCAATGACACAACTATTAAAAATATTTTCCAGTACAACTGCAGAAGTTATAAAATTTATTAAATTTGTTATAAATAAATAAGTGGATGAAAATGATTTCTTGGGTTCACAAAAGGGGTTTGTGAGTTGGATTAATGAAAATTGATAAATAATTTTTTATGCTGTAAACAAATTATTATTTGTTATTATTAGTGAAGTTCGTGAAACGCGCAAGATTCGTCGTATTAATTGATTATATTTCTTGATATTGATGGTCATTATTTGGCTGCAAACGTTACGTTAGTCTCCAAAAAGTTACCGGACGATGGGAACAGTTTTTCGCCAAATTGTATATGGCGTGTAGAAAATATTTGAAAAACTGTTTTCTCGAAAACAACGAAAAAGCAAATCAGCTTTGTCGAATCAATACTCAGGAAATGGGCTTAGAGTGAAAAAAAAATTATGAACTGAAACTAAAATTTACAATTGGCGGTCTCTAAATTTGTTTCCAGAACGATAATAAATTTTCAAATCTGTTACAAAATGAAAAAAATTACTGTGTGCTCAAAAGAATTTACTAACCCCTATTTCAAGAACACAACCACCCCTATAACTATCGACATTCACATATAATAGACGAAACATACACACTTGCGCATGACATATTTTCTGAATCGTTTCGAATTTTACGGAACTCCGTTCTCCAGTTCATATAATACAATGCTTTACAAAAACACTGAGTATCCCAAAATTAATTTCTATGAATATTTTGAATACTTTTTATTGATTTATTCCACAATAATTATCGATTTTTTTATTTCAATCTGACTTTAAAAACTACGGAACTTTTTCATAATTACACCCGAATAATTTTACAGTTTATCTGGAATGTTTTGTAAATTATATAAAACTCTGTTAAGTTATCGCTTATATCCGCTGCTCTTGAATTAGTTCCATAAATTTATAAAACTTACTCTTCCCATGTACGTTCTTCAGGAATCTTCTAAGTTCTTGTATGAAACATACTTATCTTCAAACAATTTATTTTTATTTTTTCATATTCTGGATCCATTGTTTTAAATTCATTTTCGGTTTCAGTCACATAAAATAATCCTGATGCATTAACTTGAAAACATTTGATTGAAGTATTGCTTTCATCACTATCCTGTACAGGATCGAAAAGTTCTTGAATTTTATTTGAGTTTGAATCAAGACAACTCAGATTATTCCCTTTCACGGCTTTCTCTAAATTACCAATTTTGTAATTTTGTAATTCGAGGGAAAAACCAATATTCAGCTACATCTGGATGCTCAGAATTTTCTTAATATGTTTTGCACATCAACGTGTCCTACATCAAAATGCATACGTCAAAATGATCTTCACAGCAAAAAACAGAAAACTTTTAGATTTATCTAAACGCCCAAGAGATTGAAACCAGCCTCTGGTCACTAGATACCCAAACTTGAAGTATCATATTCTGATCCTGCTCTGAGACACCGCTAGACGGCGTTGCGTTTTTCCCTCCCTAAACCCTTTGTTTTAATTTTTCAATTTGACAGTTATATCGGTAAACTCCAGCAAATTCATTTGATCGAAAATTTAACCATGAACCCCCGACAGATTCCAAGTGACAAACAGAAGTGTCATATAATAGATTGTCCATCAATGTGTCGAGCAAAATGTCATCATTTTCCCATAGATGAGCAAATGTTGCTAAAAGATTAAAATAAATACCACTCTAAACTCCAAAATATTCTTTTATTATTTTACTGTCATTTCATTATAAAACAAAATTTTATTGAAAAAACAAGAGAAAACTAATTAGAAATTCAAAAATAGTTATTCTAATCATTATTTATGTATTTTAATTTGTGATTTCTTGGTTTATTATAATTTGATTTACTTTTTTAGTTAATTTTAAAATTAATATTATTATTATTATCATCTTAGGGATCCGAAATACCGCTATGAGGCGCCGATGGCGACTCTCATCCTTCATTTTTAAAGCATTGAGTGGCCAGAGGCTGCTTGGAACGAAGCATTTTATAAGATTTCTTCACGTGGAGCAGCAAAATATATTTTATCTGCCATTTTTATAATGGTATTGCCGCATCCGGGCACAAAAAAATATTGATAATTCGTCATTTTATTTACTATGTAAACAATAATCTCGCGTAAAGCTATCATCTGTTGGTTATTTTAACCAACATTTTCAACCATTTTTAAAGAAGCAAAAAGCGCTTAAAATTTGAGAAAACCGTTCTTACCAAACGTTTAGATCATGAACTCCTAAATAAAAAGGAAACAAAATTCACGCAAATTCTTTATTGAATTATTCTATTTGAAAATGTTCTAATGCGAACATTTCAAATTCGTGCATTATTATTAATATAAATACATCAAACTGAAGATGCATAATATTTATATATACAATTTAAAAAAAGGGGGTTAAACAATCAGCGCAGGGTCCCTCTGGGAGCAAGTGTCATCCAAAAAAGACACCGGCTCCTAGCAAAACCGCGGTGGATCACACCTATGGCCACGTCTCACGATCGTGAGATGGGCGGTAACAGGACACGATGTAACCAAAATGATGTGCCAGGAAAACACTCGTGAGTCTTGAGGACAAGAAAAGACCCAAGGATGACAGCTTTCTGCATCCATGTCGCAAGTGCCTTGGAATATTTTGGCTTTGAGGTTACGAACCAGTGATAGTTTCGCACCTCCGAGAGAACGAATCATAAGGACAATTACTGTAATCGAATATTTCGGGGACATTTGTTGCACCTCTCTTTCAAAGCTTGATACATCTCCTTTTCATTCTCTCCGGCAGTGATATTGTAGCCGGCCGGAGCCGAGAATTCGATCACGAATATAGTTCGTTTCTCGAAGTCTTGGGAAATTATGTCAGGCCTCGAGTGTGTGGCGGAGACTGCTGTCCGAAAATCGTAGTTCCAGAAAATTTGGCACTTCTCGTTTTGGATAATTGAATCTATCTCCCTCGGAGCGTTCCGCAGGGCAGGGTCGCGGCCAACACCATAAGAGCGACAAAGATGGTAATAAAGCACCCATAGGGCCGCATTGTGTCTGTAGAGATACGTCGTCATTCGGATAGTATGCGTTCTAGGTACTCAGCAGATGCATGACACACTCTGCACCTATCGCTGGGAACTTCTTGACATAAAATGCGGTCACGATATAATCAGGTAGAAAGGACTGTTTTTCTACATTTCTGTGAAAGTTTCCGTGCATTTGCTTGCCGAGTAGCTGTTGGCGGAATTTTTCAACCTCAGTTCCCTACTTAGCGTTTAGAAGTGAAGCATCTAGACGGAGTAATGCAATTTCCTCATTTCTGATACTAAAATTCAGGCCAAGGGTCTTGCCGCCTACTCCGCGGCTTTGTAGAGGAACAGTCCTTTGCCAATCATTTCGTGTTTCCTGACCATTTTTAAGGGAACATCTATGCCATTTGCAACAATATAAGCTGTATTTGGAACAATTCAGTTATGACGACATTGGGGATTCAGAACTTTGCGTCCGCCTTGACGGCGTGAGATGTATAATCGCGGAACGGACGAAGTGCTATGCAGCTGTTATGCATATGTATGATCTTACGTGTAGCGATATCAAGGGCCGTAAGCTCGTTCTTCGTACATCAAACTACCGTAAACGAGTAGAGTAGAAGCGGGACGGCAAGCATGTTAGTAGCAGATACCTTGTTCAACGCCGACAGATTGGAAGACCAAATCTATCGAAGAAGATGCTTGTATCTGCTTCGGAGAGACTCCTTCACTGATGTTACGTCCTGAATGCGGTTTTGAGGCACGCCCAGGTATGTATAGGTCTCTCCAGTATTAAGATGCCTATTAACACTTATATCCATAAGCTCAGGGTCCTTGGGAATGCCAGTAATCTTTCCTTTCTTCAGATTAATTTTGGCACATTTGTCCAAACCAAAGTCCATCCCAATCTCTCCTGTGTAGTTCTTGACGGTATTTATAGCAGTTTGAAGTTTGCTTTCACCAGAGGCACGGATCTTCAGGTCATCCTTATATAATACATGAGTGACCTTATGCTCGCAATGATTAGTGTCGCCGCAGAGGGATCCAGGAGAATTTCGTAGTTCGAGAGATAGAGGCAGAAGTGTGATGCAAAAAAACAGAGGGCTTATGCTATTGCCCTGAAAGTCTCTCCTCTGAAAGGTGACTTGTTCGTTGTCACACGATAATTTCCAGATGAGATAGTAAATCTAGTTTTCCAAAGGGGCATCAATCTCACTATGCATTTCACTATGTGTGGATGAACCTTCAAGCTTTCCAACAGACAGATGATAAGTCTATGAGAGGTTGAATCGAAAGCTTTCCATTAGTCAATTCAGGTTTTTTTCGGTACGAGCAGAGTGCTTCCTAATACCAGCCACTGCGGAATGGTCGTTTTCGACCTTAAATATGAGGTGAATATGCGGGCCAGATGTTGGTGTGTAGAAGTAAACTTCTTCCACCAGATATTATCAGTATCTTCTTTCAACTCCAGTGTTTTCGGGATCTTGTATACCTCTCTCCAAAAAGTCTCTACCTCGTTGGGCTTTGATGGATTTTTGACAGAAACAGGAAAATCACTGAAGAGGCGCGATAGGTCCACGAAAAGCTGATGATTTTTCCTGAACCATCTCTTTCTCTTCTTTATTCTCCTCCTAGCGTCAGATAACACAAGTATTTTGTCAAAAATATGCTCCTTGATGATCAGCAGCATTGACTTGTTCACTGTGTGATTGTAGATCCTTAGTTCTTGGGCAGACTTTCGAATCCTTTCCGTAAACGGTCTACCAGACGTTATGTAGTCAATCACAAGCTGAACGCGAGACGCATTCTGTCTTGTCCATTCAATCTTCTTGTTCAGTTGATGCAAGCGTCTTTTCGTCTTTTGATCCATCGTCGGTTTAAGCCTTCGATTTGAATCAGCCATAGCCGTCGCAGCACCATAAATTGAACAATTGATAGTCCAGAGGTCGGACTCCTCCGAGATATGCTCACGAATGGAGGCATCAATTTCAACCAGATCTTGGGGCTTAGAAGGAACCTGCATGTCAATGTTCCTCCTTGTCCTGAAATCGCGTTCATCTCACAGACGGTGCCTGCTTTCCGCGGTTGGTCTCAATTTTGCTTTCTCATCTTCGTCTGCAGCTTGTTCAGGCAGCGGTTGGGGAAGCACTCCGCGTACATATCACCACGGAGTGTGCATACGCGTCATAAAGCCTCCGTGAACACGGATAATGCTGGCATCGTAGCAGTTTAGCAAATCATCCTTCAGTTAACTCGTCCACTCAATCTAGGCGTTTCACCGGTTTGCCGTCATGTTTCGTTCTATATTATTTCCAGCACACCGAACTCTAGGGTGATCAGCACTGTTTGCCGACCCATTTTCGGGTGCTCTGCGCGTTCGATCGGTTCGAACCGCATCGACAACTTTTTGGTGGCTTGGTGGTGTTATTGTTGTTCCCACGAGCAGCTAGGGAAATGGCTCGTCCGTCCTTGTAGAGCTCCGTTTGCAAGGACGAGGGACATTCTCTGAGAGGTCGCTCGATATTCCAGAGAAAGGGCTCGTCTGTCCTTGTAGAGCCCCGCATGCATGGATGAGGTTGTATGATTTAAAAGGTCACCCGATATACCAGCGTCACCGTTTAAGAAAAATCACCCAGATGCCATTCAGCTTTCGGTACGGTTGTTACGCCTCCGTTTAGGGCTTATTCCATTGCAGTCCGGTAGTCAGTAACAGTTCTGTATGCACTAAAAGTGCGACGTACCAACTTTGGCTTGAGTAGTCCGCAAAAGTCCCCTGATTATGAATATCAAGGTTACTTTTTCGAAATCTGGTGCAACAATTTTTTAACCAATTTTTTTGAACAATTACATTATTCGTTAAGATAAAATTTTTCTAAAATTATTTTCAAGCTAGAGCGTTATAAACAATTGAATTTGCACTAAAATTGACATTTGCGGCTGCATATCTCTGCAACTATTGGACCAAAAATTTTCGAAAAAAATGTTAAACATTTTCCAGGACACTTGCCCTACGAGGAAAGAGCTAACACTTTTGTTAACATATAAGTCTTAATAATGGTCTCTTTAAAAACCTACGTGTGCAATTTTTTAAACTTCTCAATAAAAGACGTCGTGTACATTTTACAAGGTCGATGCTATAACTTTTATAAAAAATCTTACTGAAATTACCTTGATTACGAATACTTTTGTTACTTTGCACAAATATCAATCGTTTTTTGTTAATAACAATTTTCGTTTGAATCATTTGTTAACTATGGTTAACAATTCATCTTTGATCTGTCGCAGCTGCAATTTTACAGTTAAGATTTCTTATTTTATTTATTTATTTATTTATTTATCTGGTAGCTTCCTCATAATCTTTCGCTCTGTTACCACTTTGAAAACATCGTTCTTTTGTTAATAACAATTGTTACCAACAAAATCCTAGATTTACCGAATCTGATCTTTTTATTCGCGTTCCTTGAATCAGGCACAAAGAAAAACTTTGATCTCTCTCATATTTTCTCCTAATTCAAATAATTTGTTAATTACGGCCTTATAAACAATTAACTGAAAAATCATTTTTGGTCTGTCCCAGCCTCTCTCTGTCACCACTCTGGAATTATGGTTCTTTTGTTAATAACAATTTATATAATTATAGAATAATTTCAGAGTGGTGACAGAAAAAATATTTTCAGGAAGCTACAAGATAAATAACTAAAAAAAATCGAAAATCTTAACTGTAACATTGCAGCTGGGACAGACCAAAGATTATTTTGCAATTAATTGCTTATAAGGCCATAGTTAACAAATGATTTGAATTTAAAAAAAATTTATCAGAGCCAAAGTTTTTGTATCTGTATCAAATATCCGTATTTGTCCATAAAAATTGTTATTAACAAAAAAACGATTAAGATTTTTGCAAAGTAACAAAAGTCTTTGTAATCAAGGTAATTTACCCAAGATGTGTTACAAAAGTTGTAGAATCGACCTTATACAATGTACACAAAATCTTTTACTAAGATATTCAAAAAATTGCACACGTAGTTGTTAAAAAGGACCACTTTTAAAATTTATATATTCACAAAAGTTTCAGCTCCGACTGAAAAGTTTCTTTTTCCTCGTGGAGCAAGTATCCTAAAAAATCATTTAAATTTGTTTTCGAAAATTTTCGGTCCAATAGTTGCAGACATATGCAGCCGCAAATATGTGAATTTTAGTGCAAATTTAATTGTTTATAATGCTCTAACTTAAAAACGGTTCATTGCATGAACAATTTGTTGAAACATAAAAGTTTTCTTTTTTCATGCACTTTCCGAAAATGATTTTGAGAAAATTTTATCTTAATGAATAATGTAGTTGTTGAAAAAAATTGTTAAAAAAAATGGTTGCACCAGATTTCGGAAAAGTAACCTTGATATTCATAATCAGGGGACTCTGCGGACTTTTTAAGCCAAAATTACTGCGTCGCACTTTTAGTGCATAACGAAGTGCGCTACCGAATTAATCGGGGCCATCCCTGGACAATTGTCCACGACTGCTTATTAATTATTGTAACCTCTTCAACAGAAACCCTTGGTACAAGGACCCTCTATCCACAACCCGAGGATGCGTTTGATGGCTTTGTCATAGGCCCTTCGGTTCGATTCCAAAAGAATCGATACCGAATATATATATATATATATATATATATATATATATATATATATATATATATATATATATATATGCAACAAATCAAAGCTACTGACCATCAGGCAGCATATTGTTGACACAATACGAGTACTATCTAACGCTAGGAGAACTCTAGAGCAGAGAGAGAGGTGGGTCAGAGAAAATCAATAGTTTTTGTCTGACCCATCTCGACTCTTCCAAGACCCTTCAGTTACTGCTGCCCACCCGCCCACGCCAGAGGAAGTCGAGGCATTTTGGAGAGAAGTCTACGAAGTCCAGCATCCACTGAAAGAAAACTCGAAGAATATAAATTACTTTAAGGAGCTGTGCAGTGCCCTCATAACACCTGAAGAGGAATGCCAACATATCACTATCGAGGAGGTGAAAAACTTATTAAGAGGCATGAAGAACTATTCCGCTCCGGGACCAGATGATATCAAGACCTTCTGGTGCAAGAAGTTTCCTTCAACTCACCAGCATCTGGCCCGCATTTTCACCTCATATCTAAAGTCCGAACTGTCTATTCCTGAGTGGTTGGTGGAAGGGCACACAGTGCTCCTGCCGAAGACGGGCAACTTAGCTGACCCTAAGAATTACAGGCCAATAACTTGTCTGAACACTCTGTATAAGATCTTCACAGCTATCCTAAATGATAGGATTGTTCGGACAATTGGACCTGTGTGGCGAGAGATGTGCGAACAACGCGGCTCAAAGAAAGGCGTAGCAGAATTTCGGGAGAACCTGCTCATCGATAGATGTGTCTGTAAAGACGCAGCATCCTATCAGCGTTACCTATCGATGGCCTGGATTGATTACCGGAAAGCTTTCGATTCAACCTCCCATAGACTTTTCATCTGCCTGTTGGAAAGCTTAAAGGTTCATCCAAACATCGGGAGGTGCATAGAGAGATTAATGCCGCTTCGGAAAACCAGATTTACTGTCTCATCTGGAGAACATCGTGTGATCACTAACAGCGTCACCTTTCAGAGAGGTGTGTTTCAGGGCGACACCATGAGCCCTCTCCTCTTTTGCCTCATATTATTGCCACTATCTCTCGCACTTCGCCATTCCGAAGGGTGCCTTTGCGTTAAACCTGGAAATCGAAAGCATAACGTCACTCATGTATTTTACATGGATGATCTTAAGATCTATGTTAAAAATCAAGAGAAACTACATCTAGCTCTAAACATTGTTAAAGAGTACAGTCAAGAGATTGGAATGGAGTTTGGGTTAGAGAAATGTGCCAAGCTTTATTTCAAGAAAGGAAAACTTAATGACATCCCCGAAGATCCTGAGCTCATGGATAGAAGCGCTATACGACACCTTGGCGCTGGAGAGACCTATACATACCTGGGCGTGCCACAGAGCCGCATTCAGGACGTGATATCTATAAAGGATACTCTCCGATGCAGATACAAATGTTTCATCCGACGGATATGGTGTTCCGAACTGTCGGCGAGGAACAAAGTATCTGCGACGAACATGCTTGCCGTCCCAGTAGTACTCTATTCATTTGGAGTGGTTCCATGGACGAAGGACGAGCTCAGGTCCCTCGATATCGGGTCCCGAAAGGTTATGCACATGAACAAAAGCATGCACCTTAAGTCTTCTGTTCCAAGACTTTACATCTCACGCCGTCAAGGTGGTCGCGGAATACTGAATCTTGAATGTCTTCACAACAGGATTATTCTGGGTACAGCACATATAGTCTCAAATGGACAAGACCCTCTTCTTAAAATGGTCAGGAAACAGGAAGAAGTCGGCAAAGAGGCGTTTCTGTACAAAGCAGCGGAAGAGGCTCCTGAACCACTCGGCCTTGAGTTCAATATCAGGGGTGAGCAAAATGCATCTAATCTTATCCATCTTGAGAAAAAAAAAACTTCCGCGAACAGCTCCTCGACAGGAGGATGCACGGCATCATCCACAGAAATGTGGAAGATCAGTCAATGTCGTATGAGCTAACGTTTGCTTTCCTTAAATCACCCGGATTGGAGTCGGGCACGGAGGGTTTCATTTTTGCATGTCAAGACGGTGTCATTTCCACTCTAGCATACCGTCGCCACATTTTGAGCCCAGACATTCCCGATGATAGCTGCAGGGCGTTTCATGCACACTCCGAGCATCTAGGACACATACTATCTAGTTATCCAACTCATGCGGGAATGACCTACATCTAAAGGCACAATGTGGCACTAAGAGTGCTTTATTACCATCTCTGTAACTCGTGCGGCATTAGCCCAAACACCGCTCCGCTAAACGCTCCTATGGAAATAGAATCAATTGTAGTAAATAAGAAGTGCCGCATATACTGGAACTTCATATTCTTGACAATTGTTTCTGTTGTGCACTCGAGGCCTGATATAGTTCTCCTTGACTTCAAGAAACAAACCATGTGCGTTATCGAATTTTCGGCACCAGTTGACAAAAACGTCATAGCCAAGGAGAAAGAAAAGAAAGAGAGGTATAAAGACCTTATAAGGGAGTTGCGACGGTCATACCCGGAATATTCTGTTAAGCTAATCGCCTTGATCATCGGCGCTCTTGGAGGTGCCAAGGTTTCACTGGTCAATAGCCTGAAAAGCACTACCTATCTCACGGTCGTGAGACGCGGTTGCAGCTGAAATGTTACCGCGATTTCGCTAGGAGCGGGTGCAATTGTACAGATTAGCACCCGCTCCCGGCGAAATCCTGCGGTTGTCCTTATGACAAACTTTTAACTATATATATACATATATA